>VXBW01002380.1:491549-522993 GCA_013400375.1 Thinocorus orbignyianus | reverse complement strand
GCCCCCGCCCGCCAAGGGAGGCGCGGAGCCGGCAGGGCGGAGCCCGGCGCGGCCTGACTCGCCGCCCGCCCGCGCTCTCTGGCGGCGCCTCAGCAGGGAGGGCGGGAGGCCCCTGAGGGAGATGGCGGAGGGCGGGGAGGACTCGACCCTCATCGCCCGCCTGAGGCAGGGCACCGGCCGGGCCGTGAGCGGCCCAAGAGGGGGTAAAGCTGCGTGGCCCCAGATAGGCGAAGGCCTGCCCCGCACTCCGAGCGGGTTTTCCGAGGGGCCTCAGGGCCACTGAGTGGGGTGCGGGCAATGGCATCGGTGGGCACGTCCTGAAAGAGGTGGCAGACAGGTGAGGCGGGTTGCCCTTACTCCCGAGCAGGAGGTGAGCTGCTGGAGGATAACACCAGTCACTGAAGGGTAACACCAGTCGCTGTAGCGAGGTGGGTGACTGAGAGGTGGGCTAATGCAAATGGCATGAAGTTCAGCCAAGCCAAGTGCAGGGTCCTACACCTGTGATGTGGCAACCCCAGGCACAAATACAGGTTGGGCAGAGAATGGCTGGAGAGCAGCCCTGAGGAGAAGGACTTGGGAGTGCTCATGGATGAGAAGCTCAACATGAGCCGGCAGTGCACACTGGCAGCCCAGAAAGCCGGCTGTGTCCTGGGCTGCATCAAAAGAAGCGTGGCCAGCAGGTCATGGGAGGTGATTCTCCCCCTCTACTCTGTGCTTGTGAGACCCCACCTGGAGTTCTGTGTCCAGTTCTGGAGTCCTCAACATAGAACTGTTGGAACAGGTCCAGCGCAGGGCCACCAAGATGATCAGAGGGATGGAGCACCTCTCCTATGAGGACAGCCTGAGAGAGCTGGGGCTGTTCAGCCTGGAGAGGGCTCTGGGGAGACCTGATAGCAGCCTTCCAGTGTCTGAAGGGAGCTACAGGAGAGCTGGAGAGGGACTCTTTGTCAGGGAGTGTAGTGACAGGACAAGGGGTAACGGTTTTAAATTGGATTGGGGAGATTTAGCTTGGATATTAGGAAGAAATTCTTTCCTGTGAAGGTGGTGAGGCACTGGAACAGGTTGCCCAGAGAAGCTGTGGAAGCCCCTTCCCTGGAAATGTTCAAGGCCAGGCTGGATGGGGCTTTGAGCATCTTGGACCAGTGGGAGGTGTCCCTGCCCATGACAGAGTATGGGAACTAGGTGATCTTTAAGGGCCCTTTCCAACCCAAACCATTGTGATTCTATGATCTCCCAAGCAGTATAAAAATTTGCACTTGGTGTAAACTAAGAGGCTAACTAGTTAACTTCTTAGGTCTGTCTTTCTGGAAGGAATGAAGTGTCAAAATTGTCAACAATATCTCATGCCTGGATGCAGGCAGGTTTTGAGTATCTCCAGAGAAGGAGACTCCGCAACCTCTCTGGGCAGCCTGTTCTAGTGTTCTGTCACCCTCAAAGTAAACAAGTTTTTCCTCATGTTGAGATGGAATTTCCTGTGTTCCAGTTTGTGCCCATTGCCCTTTGTCCTGTCAATGCATTTTTTGTTCTAAAATAGCCAGTAATACAGATTAATATTTTTAGCAGAGCTGTATAAGCCAATAAGATAATGCTTTCTCTAGCAAGTTTTTATTAAAAATGTTGATGCTAGGAGGAGGTCCAGTGTATCAATAATAATGGCAAAGAGATGGATTAGCGGGCAGAATGCAGATATTGCCAAACGCGATAGATACATTTACTCCTTGGATATCATTACTGTATTTATTGTGTTATAGATACAATCGTTATATATATTCACTTAAAATGAAAGTGAGAGCTGCTTGAAGAGAACCAGGTTCATAGCATGAAATAGAAACACCTCTATCTGGATGCAGGAATACTCTGACAAAGTCAGAACAAACTAGCAAAATTAAGAAACAAGGCACGGGTATTATTTTTTATGCTAAATAAGGCTCCCGAAGAACTTAACTCTTTATTCCTTTTTTCTGTCATGCTTTTTGAGAATTCTCGTGGTCTCAAACGCGGTGCTCCTGCTGGGAGGGAGGACTTCTCCAAGCATCCACCGGAGGGCAGCAGATCCCAAACCTTCATAAAGAGTTGGGGGGGAGGAAACTTTATCCTTCCCTTGGCCGTTTGTCACGTCGATGTCCTTATTTTTCACAGAATACCGCGTAAAAAGCAGACATCATGGGGAAATCCATGCAATGTTATATCTTCCGGGCTTCTGCAAGACACCACTACACTAGGTCTGTGATAGAGATCGCTGAGGGGATGTTGTTAAGATACTGCTGATTCATCCTCAGCTGATGAAACAAGCACTGTTTGAGTCTGTACCCTGTTAAGTGATGCTCAGTGTTTACCAGATCAGCTGAGATAGTGAAAAATAAAGGTGGTTTCAAAGTCCCATCTGCCCCAACTGGCCCTGACATTTCATGTCTTGCACGACACCTGATTGTGCATCTCCTTTGTGGTAAAACAGAATCTTGTGAGCATATGTGTCAGTAGGATCCGCTGCAGTTTAACTAACAAAGGCAATATTTTCTGCTCTTTTACTTACAATTCTATAGCATCTGGTGCAACAGATTTGGGCTTAATTTCAGCTGAAGTAATGTGAAAAACATGTAAGAGGTCCAACTTAGGCAACAATCAAAGTCCACTGTAGTGATGGACTACTATGAAAATTTTGGTTGTTACCTATGCTCAGTAGTTTGGGTTTGGGTCTTTTTACTTCAATATTTAAAGTAGGTAGTTTTCCTAACACCTGCATTAAAATTTTCTGGCATTTCTTAAGCGCCTCAAGTATTTCATACTGACTTTCAGTTTGGAAGCCTCTCGCTCATTTTGCAAGTGCACGGTAATGCGTCCTCAATTTTTGATAGAAGTCTTGCATGGCTGATCTAACTGGTTAGCACATTCTCATTCATTAGAAGAAAGAATTAGTGCATTTCTAGGCTAATAATTTCTTTTCATATAATCCAGCTCCATCTTATTTGTGAAGTAAGAGTGGTGGTCAGGAATTTGTACACTTCAAAACAGATTAGTGGGAGGCAGTTCAATTGAAGAGCAGAAAATTATTTGGCAGAACTTGGGTACACAAGTCACCTTATTAACTGTCCAAAGAAA
Source organism: Thinocorus orbignyianus (assembly GCA_013400375.1). NCBI lineage: Eukaryota > Metazoa > Chordata > Aves > Ciconiiformes > Thinocoridae > Thinocorus > Thinocorus orbignyianus. Next base: position 519,894 of record VXBW01002380.1, on the reverse strand, counting down.
ATCAGCTGACTTCAGCTCTGTTTTGTCCGTTGGAGTTTTCTGCCCCAGCTGCAGTAGATACGACTCTAACGAACCAGCCTCTTGGTCAAATCAAAGTAGAGATGAAAAACTTAAAATTTAGATCAGCTTTCCCTTAGGATAGAGCAGTACTTTGCAAAGTGGTATTATGCAAATTGTAAAAATAAAACCTTACACGTGACAGTTCAAAAAGGTGTATGTGTGTTGTAATTTTTATATGAATTTAGGGCCCTGAGGATTTTTTGTCAAGAGGAAAAAATACAAAATTGCTGATGGGACATACGTGTTTTTGACACAGTGTTGTTTACTGTCAGAGATGGATGAAAGCCTGTTTTTCTGATTACAAAAGCAATGGGACAGCAGAGTGCCATGTTGTGGCTGTAAGCCCTGTTCAAGAAAAATAGTATGAATCCTGTATTTTGCAAATATTTATTAAAGAGGTGTTCTGAGAAATTAGTGTGCCATCTTAAATACAGCATACAGTAATACAAACGAAGACACACATCCCAAATGTCTCGCAGGCCTAACTTTATTCCTAAAGGCTGAGTCCAGTCAGCATCTGGATTGGGGAAGAGGATGTGGCTATCGGGCTGCTCCCACTCAGCGTGACTAACACCAGATTACATCAAGGGAGTCTAGGAAGCTGGAAAAACTTCAGTGAGAATTTCCTATATTACTCAGAGTATGCAGTATTAAACAAATGCATAAGACTTCTCAGTCGTTTGGGGTGAGCTGGATGAGTCGTGTCTAACTACATTTTTTTAGGATTAAACATCGTAAATATGTGCCAGAGAACTCCTCATATCAGACTGCGCTGTGTGAGTTTATTGTTTACTTTGATTCTCATTCAAAAATAATGACTTTTCTTTGCCTGGCAGCTTGCACTGTAATGATTTACTTATCAGATAGCAGCTACGGTATATGCTTGGCACTATTTTAAAAAGGCATCATAGCCAATTAGTTTGATCCTGGAGTTCAGATTATACTGGCTTTATTGCCTCTAAAGATCTAATCTTAGCAGGTTCTGAGAGCACTCCAATTTTAAATGACGTCATGCATTTTGTGTGTCTCCAAGAAAGTTGAAGGCAACTGCAGAGTGAAGCAGGTGGTGGATAACTCTAGCATTTCTTAGCAATATCCATAAACAAATTAATACTCATTTGTTTGGATATTGTTCATGCTGCCAAAGCTCATTTTAAATTAAGCCTCTGTATTTCTGACTTATTTATAAAATTACACATTTTTATGTTTTGACAGTTTGTGGAAAAAAAATTGGCTTTTTTTTCCCCTGTGGAGTCAAGCCATCAATAATTAAAATGGATATGACAATATGTATTTTCTGACAGATTCCAGAGGTGCCTTCTTTGTATTTAAATTTGGGTAGAGGTACTTTGGTATAACAGACCTTTTTGTCTTATTTTTCCCATACTCTCTATTAAAAAAAGAAAGCAAATTTCTGCTTGAGATGTGGCAGCAGCATCTTTTATTATGGATTGCTCAAGATACCAGAAAGTGATTCTGTGACATTTTTGCTGGCAGGGGCTCCAAGCAGTACAGAACTGATGTTTTCACCTTCTGGAGAGATATTGGAAGACAAATAAATTGACTTTGGTCTTTTGATCTAACAATTTACCTGAGGATCTGAGTCTGCAAGCTGCAGAGCAGATCGTGCCTTATGGTAAGGGTGAGTAAATGGGAAAGAGCTTATACAAGTTGATCCCAAATTGGGTTTTTCAGAATGATGCAGCTTAAAGAAACCCTGCAACCAAAAGCTTTTAAACCGATGAGGTTAATTTTGGTAGCACCAAAATGGGGAGCCACATCACACATAAACCAGACTGCAGTTCTGAGGGAGCAGGAACCCCTGGTGAAAAAACAGCTGGGGACTATAAACAGCAACGGGAGGTGATGTGAAGGGGATGACCCTCTTGACCTGTCTCAGCTGAAATCAGGGCTGCATGTCTGTGGCCTAAGGAGTAAAGCAACAGTGATTTCATAAAACAACACAGTAAGTAGCTTCCTACTGGAGGACTTCTGATTTCTGGTGTGTAACCTCCACAGCAACCGTAAAGTTGTCTCAGATGAGTGCTGAATTGACTAGAAATGTAAGACTTTTTGAGAGTGCTGAGCAAGCAGAAGCTGGCATTAATGAAATATTTACTAGGTGTAAAGTTCTTTCGCTCACCTCTGTGCAAGGTGAGTGAAATGTTAAAAATAAGATAGCGTAAGTGAAAGAAAGGCCTAGGATGCTTGTGGGAAACGAGGATCTGCAGAAGAATATATTGAAGGCTATTCCCTGTGTTTTCTGCAGGGAATTATGTGATACGGAGTTTGAAGTGTTGGATTCTTAATTGCATTTTTATGACTTGTAGTTGCATTAGTAGGACTGCACAGCATTTGTAAACAACAAGAGTGAATGGTGTCAGAATCCCAAAGCATTACATTTTATCTTTTCTTGTTTGTTTGTTAGTAGCATTCCAGCAGACATGCAGCAATTATTAGTAATGCAGTATTAAGTGTCACGTGTGAGCTGTTAGCGCCTGTAGGGCCACTGGAGCCAGTAAACACTTATTTTCTGTTGAAAGCTCCCAGTAAACAAATACTCATCTTTAGTTGCTCGGTGTACTTGAAGTCCATCTTAGAAGCTTTATCAAAAAGTCTCAGGCAAAGACTTCACAATTAGCCTTTAAGAATAAGATGCAAAGACTGCCGGGGGGCAAGAATGCAATACTTTCTAAAAGAAGCAGAGAGTAATCCTTATTCTTCAGCAATTAAAAACCTGATGATGACTGGAAAACATCCCTCTTAGAAAAGTGATCCTTACCAAACAGCATAAGGTGGCATTTGTTGGGGTTTTTTTTATTTGCTTTCCCTATTGCTGTTACTCAGGATGTTTCCTTGATCCTGACATTCGGGTTTATTCTTCACTCAAGCCTTTCATTTCCTCTCCAAATTCTTTGAAAACATTTATTTATTTTTTTTGTCGTGAGAAGTGTTTCTTATATGATCTTTTCTAACTAGGCTTTCAGTGTGCTTAGCACATGCTTTGTTCTGAACAGAAATCAGGAACCACCTACTGTGTAATCACCTGTTTCCTGTCTTCTACTGAAGGTTTATTCCAGTTAACCTCGGTATAGCTTTCAGCACTGTTACCTGTTCTAGCTTTTAATCCTGAGTACCACTTTGATCCAATCTTTTGACACTTTTTCTGTGGAAAGTCTCTGTCTCCCTGTTCAAAGTAAATTTCTCTGACTGGGTATATTGTTTTAGGATTATATCTGTATTTTCTACTCCTCTTCCCCCATCTTTAGCCTATTTGTCATCTTCCTGTGTTTTGAAGTTCACCAAAAGCCTTCATTCAGCAGAGCATATGAATGAAATCTTTGTTCAGCAAAATGCTTAATTACATTTTCAGTAATTTGTGTACAAATGAGTTAGGAGCACATGTAGTACTGCGCTGGAACCAGTTCCTTCCCTTGTGGAGAGCAAGCATTAAGTACAGTCTTATTCATCTCAGCAATTCTCTCTCCCCTTCCTCTTAACAATCCCTCTCCCTCAGTTGTGGACAGTATTCCAACAACTGTGTGACGAGACAGCTGTATCTGAATATGGTAATTTCTATTAAAAACCCCTGTAAAATGTCGTACTCTGGCTGTTCCCCGTTGTTTGGAACAGATGGTCGGATAGGAAGCATAGCACTCAATTAAAATTCACTGTAGACCCGTTCTTGGTTTCCAATAGAGTGACAAAAAGTACAGCCTATCTCGTTAAAAAAAAAATATTTTTTTTTTTTTTTGTGGTGCCCTATATTCACACTCTACAAAGAACTGCCTCTTGGTCTAAGTAAAAGTTGTTTATAAATATGGACTTAGTTTTGTCGGGCACAAGGCTCCTGTTGACACTTAAGAGTTGTCAATTAAAATCAGGGTCTGTAGAGAAGGTCTTCGCAGACAACAGATCTATATATATCCACTGACTGCAAGCTGAGGTTTGTGCTAGCAGCACTATATGCTGTACATTTCTGGAGGTTTTTAGCCTGCCTGCACAGTAGTGGGCCCAAAACATTAATGTTAACAGGTACCTCACGATCCTGATGCTGTTTCACTGGCGTACATCAAGCCATCTGCTACTCTGAACCACTTCACTGCAGCTCAAGAGTGAACGTGTCAGGGTTTGGGAGTGAATATGAAATAGTAGACACTAACGTTGCCAATATCTTAGCAGAATCTACAGCTTTGGGGTACTCCTGTCTTGAGCAGAGAGTAAATTGATAATCCTGTCCAGTTGAGGTCTGATTAAACTTTTACGATTATCAATTAATTTGGTAAATTAAGAAAACCTTTGCTAGTTTCTTACTGTCCAGGGCTGTCTGGAAGGAGCAGAAGGGGGGCGTCCTGCCCCAGCTGGAGCGAGGGGTCTGGGCCGATCCCTGCAGCGCAGGCAGGGCTGTGACTGCCCGCGGATCCAGCAGAGGGAACCCTTGCTCTAAAATACCCAAGCCCTGCCCAGACAACCTTTTTTTGTGAACTGCGAGCCGCGTTATGGCTCCAGGAAATCAGTGATCTGGATCCTGTATAGCATGTGATGTATAAGTTCTCAGGAGGGGACAAAGAAGCTTTAGCAAACGCCAGAAAGAGCAACTGTGATAATAATCAGAATGTGCCAGAGACTGAAACTAAGTTATATGGAGAACTATGAAGCTTACAGTTTACTTGTGATTCTCTTCAGGAGAATAAATGGCAGTATGGCATTTTAGAGGTTAAAAGGTTACGATCTGCTGGTTCATGCTTCAGCTAACTGTGGAGCTGTAGCCTTTCATACCGAAAAGTGGGATCTTGAGAGGCAGAGGGTCAGAACTGCGCTTGGTGGTCACAAGGCAAGTTGTCACAAGGTGCTTTGTGTGAAGGGCTGGTTCAGCTTGGGGTAACCGCTGCCCAAGTGCCTAACCATCGAGGTGCTGCTGCTCCTGCAACTCCAAGCACTGCTGCAGGGTTAACAGACGAGTGTAATATCACCTCTCTGATGTTAAACAGAACGCTCAATCGTATTAAGGTGAAATTTTGACTATAAATAGTACCCTCTTAAATATACAGGATTTTGCTATCTAGATTTCACTTTCTTACTGTAGGAGATTTTCCCAAATCGTAGATGTGAAGGGGTTGAAGTAAACACTCAGGATACCCATAAGTCACACTGAGTGTAACATTTGAGACTGTTCCTTTTGCGATTCAGAGCCAGTTTCATAACATCTAAATACCAAGTTAAAAAAGATCAGGGGGTGGCGTGATGTGTGAAATGAAACTTAACTTTCCTTGGATTGCCAAGCTGTTGTTTTTCCAGTTCTTACACATGGCTGTGACAAACAGTTAGAAAGGGTGTTTGAGCTTGAAGAACATTTTCCAGATAGTGCTGCTTGACAAAAAGACTGGAGGAAATTCATCCTAAAATAATTGCACTAAGATAACCCCAAAGAAGAGCTTGATCTGCTAGGTGTTCAGTCAGGAGCTGCACAGCTATAAACAGCCTTGTTTTGGAGTAGGCGGTTAACAAAATATTCCCTTTGCTCCGATATCGTCGCTCGGAGATTTGTGGGGCGTGATTGATGAGTGGAGTCGCTTCCCCAGGAGCTACTCGGCAGCAGAGTAAATAAGAACCAAACCTAGACAGCTGGGTTGCAAGCTTTTGCTCAAGCAGTTATGAACCTTATGATCATTAACTGCAGTGTTCCGACTTAATAATTTTATTTTTAGCATAAACAGTTCTTGGTTTTGCAACTTAGCACAAACAGTTCTTGGTTTTATAATTCGATTAAACATTAATTTGTCTTCCTGGCCTACTGCTGACAAAAAGAAAATGTAGCTCCTGCGGGCAAACTCCTCGTTTTTGAGTTATTAGGAAGGAAAAGTATGGAATAAGATGTGCTTTTACTTATTTTGCTCACAGAAAAGTGGAAATAATTCCAAGGTGGGAAAAAATGGATGAAACCATTCCTCAGGGAAACCCTAACAGGGCAGAAGGTTTGTCCCCATGTTGGAGATGCAGATATGGTCAGACCAAGGTGGTGGCAAGAGGGACAAGAAGGAATTGGTCCCCTGGGAAGGCGGTGGGCCTGCTGTCTGACAAACCTTACCAGCCGCTCCCGAGCAGGCAGTGCCACCCTGTCCTTGTGACACGGTGTCACATCCTTGTGGGAGCCACAGCCGCCTTCTCCGAGGTTCAGTCCCTATTTCTACGTGCGTCACCCTCGGCACAAATTACCGGCTTGAAACAAATACAACCCAGACAGGTTCTCTGCCGGGCTACCGGTGGGACTTGGGAGCGGATGATAAGGATTGACTCCTTTTCCCCACCAAACCGGTGTCGAGAGGGACAGTAATGGAGAGTGGGAGAGGAGGGACCCTCAGGTGTGCGCCTCCCCCCGCAGGTGAGCACGGCGGGGCGGGGAGGGAGGGGGCCTCCGGCGGACAAAAGCTGCCCCGCCGCGCCCGGCCGCCTCCCCGCCCCGCCCCGCCGCCCGTCCGCGGTTCCACCGGCCTCGGCCTATTGGTTGGCGCCGCCGGTAACGTGACAACGGAGCGGGGTGCGGGGGGAGAAGGAGGTGGATCCGAGAAGTGCCGGTTGGAGCCGGTGCTTCGCGCCGCGCTGCCCCTGCGCCCGGTCGGACGGGACGGGAGGGGAGCGGTGCGGCCGGTGTGAGGCCGGGGGGGGACGAGCGGCGCGGGCAGGTAAGGACGGGGGCGGCCGCCTCTGAACAGGTGCTGCCCGCGGCGTGGGGAAGGGAGAAGGGCTGTCCTCGGGCGGCCGCGCCCCCGGTTTTCCCCTTTGGCTGAGGGAGGGGGCCCGGGGTGTCCCTTTTTCCTGAGGGTGCCGAGGTGCTCCCCTCCGTCCGAAGGCCCGGGATGCCCCTTTTTCCTAAGGGGTCCCGGGGTGTTCCCGCCGCCTGGGGTGGCCTGAGGTGTTCCTTTTTCCTGAGGGGGCCTGGAGTGCTCCCGCTGCTTCAGGTAGTCTGAGGTGCCCCTTTTTTCTGAGGGGTGCCTGGGGTGCTCCCCGCCGCCTGAGGGGGAGCCGGGGTGCCCCTCTTGCCTGATGGGGCCCTGGTGTCCCTAAGGGGGCCTGGGGTGCCTCTTTTTCCTGAGGGGGGCCGAGGTGCTCCCCTCTGTCTGAAGGCCCGGGGCGTCCCTTTTTCCTGAGGGGCTCGGGGTGCTTCCTCCGCTTGAGGTGGTCTGAGGTGCCCCTTTTTTCTGAGGGGGGCCTGGTGTCCCTGGGGGGTCCCGGGGTGCTCCCCGCCGTCTGAGGGCCCGGGGTGCCCTTTTTTCCCTGAGGGGGCCCGGGGTGTGTGTGTCTCGCCAGCTCCCCGTGAGCCTGCCCCTTCCCCTCCTCGGCAGCGCCTTGCGGCTCACCTGCCCACCGCCCTGCTGCAGGCCGGCTGGGGCTGGGGGGGTGGAGTGTTGGCGGAGCTACCACCAGAAACCAAACCCCCAAAAAAACAACCCAAACCGTTTTCTGATTTGCGTAAGCGATATGTACACGTGTCCTCAAGTGACCCGGGGCGCTACAGATCGCCCTGGGGCTTCCTTCCTTCCTCCCCTGAGGGCTTTCGGCGCGGCCGGGCGGCGGCCGCTCGGCCCCAGGTGCGGCGGCGGCACCTGCCCCGCAGCCAGCGGTCCCGGCTGCTCCGGGTGTGAAACAAGAAACCGCCCTTCTCCTCCTCCTGGTCCCTCTCTGCCTGTTTCTCGGTCTTGCCCTCGCATTCCTTGCAGCGAGGGGGTTTCTTGCCACGGTGGCTTTGGCTCTGCATCCTGGCCCAGGTGTTGTAGTGACGGGAGGCAGCTCTGTGGCGGTCGGTTCCGTGGTGAAGCCGGGGCAGCTTGCTGGCTTTTCTCAAGGATTTGTCTGTGGTGAATACTGTAATTAACCAGTTCTACAGGAGTGGTTAAAGCAGGCTTCCCTAAAGCGTAATTTTATGTGAAGGTTGTCGTTAGTTATGCTGCTCGGGTGAACTGTGTCTGAGTTGGCACCTTGCGTGGCCCTTGGAAGCAATACCTTCCAGGCGGTGCTAGAACCGGCTGGGGGCGAGGTGGTCACTTGCAGTTTCACGTATTGAAGCTACTTGCTCTGCTGACTCCCAGCTTTCCTTATCTGTTTGCTGGTGATAAGGTAAGGCCTCAATTATTTCCTGCTGTCTCAGAATTCTTATTTGTGCACCTTCCTAGCAGAGAGGGCAAAAGATCAGGGCTTATTCATCTATCTTGATTTAGCCCTTAAACTTTAAAGGGAGGGGAAGCCCACAAGGCTGAAGTATTGAAATTTTATAGTATATCACTCAAAATTTACTATATATTTCTGATGTATGTTTCTTTGCTCTGTGAACTCAGCTGACTGCCTGGGGAACAAGGAGTTATCCGAAGTAGTGCTTTTCTTCAGCATCTGTGGTGCTGAGCAGGACAAGGGATGTGAAATGGGAGCAGAAAGGAGGAGGACAACAGTAGTTACAATAGGGTACTAGTTTTTTTTTAAGGGTTTTCCCCAGAGTTTAAAACGTTCTGTTGTAGCTAGATAACAGAATGTTTATCGTGGAGTTTTGCATTAGCATATATTTTTTACGCTCTAATGAATTTTACATTAGCATAGCATAACGGCATTTCAACTTCAGTAGGATTCATGTAACTTGTAGAAATTTGTGCTATTAACATGCTTCTTTTGCACTCTTGAGAGAAGAGAGTTGCTAGTCCAACTTTTTTTTTTTTTCCTTTTTCGGGAAAATAAGATTCTCATGGGAAGAAAAAGAAAATTGCCTTCTGTTTCTTGCAAGATAGTGGTACAGCTGCTCTTTGATGAAAGTGTGTTGAGTAAATTTTAGAGAGGGACCAACAATGCTTAAGAAAGCCATTGGTATTTCAGTGTTGTAAAATGAACTTTGCAGAGCAGTATGTCACTGCCAAAGAAGTATTTTTGTAATGAGTTCTGAAGGGGGCAGGAAATCTTGTGTTCCTTTCGATGCTACTATGCCTGCTCTCCCTGACATGCTACAGGTAGCACGACTAATATTACTTCAGTTTACAATACCTACTGCTAAAACCATAAAGCTTTACTCAGCTGGGATTAGAAATGGATATTTTATGTGACTAAGGGGATAAGGTGTGGTTTATACCGGTCTCTTTGTTGCCTGTCTAAGTGTTTCATGCTGCTATCTGTGTTCCGTGTGCTACCCGTGGGCTGTATTTGTCCTTTCTGTAGGCATCCTTATAACAGCTGTTGTCTTGCAAATAGTGTTATGCTACCAGTTGCTCTTGAAGTTACTCTTTTTAAAGCTAAGTTAGAAGTCTGTGCTGTGGTCATGAAGATTCTGGGTTCAGATACTGTGGGTAGCCATGTGGAAGGGCAAGGAATATTAAGTGGAGTTAATACTCTAATATTTAAATATGTTGTAATTTCAATGTTTAACTGCTATAGATTATATGTTGATTTAGCAGCCTATGTCTATTATTAGTTTGCTAATAATTAATAATATGCCTTATTCTTAACTGGTGGCAAGCTATGCTATGCCTTGTCTGATACATGTTTGTATTCTGTGTGGAGCAAGTTCAGAACTACATGTCACAAACACGTAACTGCGCTTTGTGGTAGCTGGTAGATGTAGCTGAGAGGACCGCTGTGTGGATGGTGAGCCTGGTGAGCAATGTCAGAAAGCTTGTTATGAATCACATGGTCTTAAATTATTAATAATTAAACTGGTTATTTGTATGAATTATTTTGTGCGTATATTGCAATTAGAGTTTCAGTAGACTTGGAAGCCAGCTTCACTTTATTGTAGTTATGCTTGGGTTTGGTGATTATTTTCCCCAAGAGTTGTTAGTTTGCTATGAACTAGTTCTGGATTTAATTTCTAGCTGGTTGAAATCAAATTGTAATTCAGTATTGAACTGAAGTTTTATAGTACTTATGAATATTTTCCTCAGTTATCTGGTTTAAACTTATGGATATGGAAAAACTATACTTCCTAGTGTTGTAGTAAATTTGAAAGAAGGCAGATGATGTAGCTCTTAAGAAAGCTGTTGGAAGTGCAGTCTGGGGTATAGTGCTGGCACACCCTCCTCCAGTGTATACCCAAGAGAATTCTAGGGCCTTTCAGCAATTGGAAGGGAATTGTGGAGCAGACTCACAATGAAGTATCTTCAATTTAATGCTCATTTGTGCCATTCTGTTTCAAAATAGCATCTTCACACACCCTGAATTAAACTATGTGAATACATTTCCATCAAAAGTGCTCAACTTCTTAGTATGTTCTGATACTGTAAACTGGAATGTAATTTTTTTGTATTGAAACTGGTAATTTAGTAGATTGTGAGACACTGAAGGGATTAAAAATGCCGGTAAGGGATCCAGCGATACCAGTGAAGAGTATGGTAGTAACAGACTCTGGTTTTATTGCTGCTAATTGTAAGTAGGCTTAAGACCTTGTTACAAACGTGACTTGTTTGCTTGAGAGAAACTAGATTGTTTCCATATTAAACTGAAGCCACAACTCAAAGTTCTAGTTTTGCGGCACAGCAGCTACAAACTATAGTCATGTAGCTTACTCAGGCTTAATTAAAGGGTCATTGATTTTAAAGCTCTCACTCAAAACCCAATGAAATATTATCTCTGATTTCCCAGATGTTGTTGTCTTAGCTTTCTGGGGAAAACACTGGTATTCTGTGAGTAGTTAAGGTTGTCAAATATTTATTGAAGTATTTTTCTGGTAGATAAAGTTTGTCTGCCTGCAAATGTAAAGATCTGCTGAGCTGGAATAAAAATGCAAAGTTAGACTAATGCTGAAGTATTTATCCTGTAAAGTAATTTTTCCATCTAAATGAATGCAAAATCTTGATGTGCATTTGTTGTGTAATGCAAATTATTTGAAGAAGGAAGGGCGTTTGATAAGTTTTAACTAAAAACTGTCTGTTTCTAGATGTGTTAAATTATTAACAAGATAAACTATCACTTCCAACTCAGACCAATGGAAGTCTGAAAATGATTATTACTTTGCCAGTGCCTTTGCAGTACAGGAAAACTGTTTTCTAAGTAAACTTTTTTTAAATTAAACATTAATGTTGTTTAAATACTAACTTTGCAATGACACTGACTCAAAATCAGGGAAGCACTAAACCATTGCTTAATTGACATAAGATGGGATATACTGGAGTTGTTAAAGGTAGTATCTGCTTTGCTTCAAGCTGCTATTTGGTTTCTTACAAATATGGGACTGGAGGTTTTTACTTTAAAGTTCTTAATTGATTCAGGTGATGATAAAACCTTGACTCTTGTTTTTGAAGTTATTAAATTTGGCTTCATACCAAAAAGTGCTTTTCTTGTAGTACTCTATGAAGAAGCTTGCCAGTTGTTAGGTCTTTTCAGACAGACAACTTGAAAAGGAAATTTTGCACAGTAGAAGTTGCACGGCATAACTTGGGCTTGATAAGAGGTATAAATCGTGACCATAGGTGCTTAGCTGACTTTGTGTTTGTTCAGGAAACAAAGTGGAATTGTTGTGGGTTTACTGTAGCTTTCAAGTCTGATCGCTTGTGTGTGGTTCATGAAACTTAGAATTGTTCTGCAAAGTGCTTCTGATAAAAATATCAGTGCTTTTAGCTCTTGCTGTGATTATATGAGCAGCTCTCAAACTGTGGAGTTGCATTTAGGCATTAGTATGTAATTTGTACATATGCTGTTACACAGTGTATGCAATCTGAAATTTGTACTTTAATTGTATTAAAAGAAGATGTAGCTGGGTGCTTTGCCTAACTAATAAATACATAATGTAAAGTAATATGAACAGGAAGTTACTGAAGAGATTGAGGTGAGTGTGTGGTTAAATCTATTCAGTTTCAGGTGAGTTTGTATTTGACTGCGGTTTAACGAATTTTTCTTTTTTTTTTTTTTTCTTCTAAATTTGAGGTGGGTAGATTCTTCAAAAAATTAACAAGATGGGTTTCAGGAGGCTTTGCATGCAAAAAGAGTGCCTGATGTAGAGCAGATGAAAATTGGAAACTTACCTGTTCTCATTTTATCTTGGATATTTAGTCTGAACATCTAGAATCAAGTGTTTCAACCTGTCAGGCTGACTTCCAAGAGTAACTGTCTTTCCTGTTAAACAAGATGAAAAGCTGCTACTTCTGAGAAGCGATGGGAGCCACTGCTCAAAATCTGAATCGGCTGTCCAATGTCAGAACTAAGAGTGAAATCAGATTGTGCTTCTGCATTGCTACCCTGATAATTATATTTTCCTAGATGTAGTTAAATTCTTCTCTGTGGTCTGTGGAAGTAGTAATATTCCCTTCTGGAAAGTTTTTCATGGAACTTATGCAGAATCAGGAAAATTTAAAACCAAAACAGTGTTTTGACTGTTCTGAAATCTTGTAACTATATTTGTGCATGGTAATAATTATTACATTGCAGAGACAGAGTGTATTTGGTATGTATTTTTGATTTGTGGCATCACTTGATGTTTCTGTTTGTTTTCAACATCTGTTACCCTGATAGGACACTAGTCTTGGCAGTGAACAAATGTTGAAGAATTATCAGTTTCTTTTTTAAGCCAAATATAATTGTAACTTATTGTACTAGATAACTGTTCATATTTTAGAAACATCAAAACAATTCTAGCTAGAATAATGAGCGTAAATAAAAATTCATATCTCTGAGATTAAGCAAAGGTGGGTACTGTCTGACTGCTATTAAGAAAAGTAACAGCATGTGTGTTTCCTTAGTATAAAGTAATAGCATGCTCAGAACCTAATAGAACCTGTAGTGCTATCCGGAATAGCCTCTCTGATTACTTAGCAAGAAGTTAAGTGTTATTACTGTATAATGTTCCTTACTTAAATACTTCATGGTAGTGTTTCTCCCATTCTTCATAATTTTACAGTTGAGAAACTTGAGGTAGAGAGAAATAAAATGGCTTGTATACAGCTATTCAGCTGTCAGAGTTAAACATCCCTATTGACTGGGTTGGGTATGGTTATTGTGTTGGAAAGCAGTGTTTGAGCTAGGAAAATAATGCAAATGGAGGTTCTGAATATCTGAAAACATTATGCTTCAGTACTCTGTTTAAAACTAGCAGAATTTCCTGTGGTATGAAGAATGTTGGCCCCGTCTGTCTAAATGCAGCGCTGTTGAGTTCCTTATCTAGAAGTATCAAATCGGAATATGAACATGCTTTAGTTACTACATCAGTACATAACAGTATTACATTACCATATAATGAATTACGTTGATAGTTTAGTTATGATGTCCTGCAGACTACAAAATTGACCCAAATGCTTGCTTGGCTTTGTAAGTAGGATTTGTAGTCTACTCTGTTCTGCTGTGACAGCAGCACTCCTAGTGGTACTTGAGAAATTAATTCAGAGCTGGTTCAGGTGTGTGGACATATTCCAAGGCTCCTCCTTTGGAGAATATTTCCTTATTTCAGACTTGTTTCCCCTGAGGTTATAGGAGTTGTCTTGGCCATTTCAAGGGTCTCTGCCATTTATGACTTTATTGAAAAGTACACTGAAAATGGAGGAATGTGTATGAGCAATTCCCTGCCTTTTCCCAAGAAAAGATGGTCTTTTGTTAAATAATCATAACTGCTTTACACTGCTGGCTCTCTTATACTTTTACTGCTCTTGAAGACAAAGGACTATACTATAATTAAAGAATCCACTAGTAGAGGAACCTTGTAGTATTTAAGCTGTAAGCATTCTCCAGTGTTATCTTCCTCTGCTTTCCTTTCTGATGTCCTGAGCATAGCAGCACAATGAATGGACATCCTAAGTATCTGTTTGGTTTCTGGTAACTAAGGGGATAAAAATTAATTTTCTATTGTAGTACTTATCTTGGTATGCAGAATTAAATAGATACCACTGAGGCTTCCTTTAGAATGCTGGAGGGCTACAGCTGATACTATTGTCTTATGGTTATGTATTCATATTTCTCAGCATGAAAAAGACCAAAGAATGTGGTTACAAGAATAAAAAGACATTAGTAAGCTTGAAAATCTAATTTCATGCAGTTGGAAGGTGTCTGACTCTGTTAGCTACTTTAGTACTGGGCTGAAGGACTTTGTGCACTGTTGTGTAAGGTGGTTTCTGGGAGAGCTATAAAAGGTACAGAATGCCATAGGTATCAATCTCAGCCTAGGCCTTTTGAGATTGCTTTTGGTGTAATCTTCCTTGCTTAGGAAAGAATGGATGAAGAACCAGGGAGACTTTCTGTACTTAATGCTCCAAACTCATTCTAAGATTTCTTTGGAATTTGGAAGAAAGGACTGTTTGTAGCATTGGTATAATGTTTCTGTCTGCAGCGTGGCTGTACAGATTTTAAAATCTGTTTGGCAGTGGGATAACAACAAAGGAGGTGTGGTGTTCTAGGTACTGTTTAAGAGTGTAATCGGTGCCACTTCACTGGTACTGTCCATAGCACCTTTGGGCTGGAATGTTTGACAGCATGGCATGTCTGCAGTGCTCCCTGGAGAGAGTTGTCTCCTCCCATGCTGGTTTGAATAAGTATTAGTTGAGCACAGATGGACTATGTACTTCCGTCCTGAGAAGGCAGATGAGTTTCCCATGGTGTTCTGTCTGCTCCTCTCCGCTCTCCACCCCCAGTTATATTCTCATTCCTCTCTTTCTTATGCTATAAAACCCACTTCCTTTAGTGTACTTGAGAGTCACCATTTCTCTGAGTATTGTTGGTGTCGCAGGACTGATTCTGGTTTTGTTGGCTTTTTCTAAATAGGATTATAATACTCCCTAGGCATCCAGATCAGGTTTGTAAACGGATGGTTCACTTGTCTGCTACAAGTGTTTTCTTGAGTGTCAGTGGAGCAGAGCCTTTGTTACTATTAGGACTACGTCACTGGTGGCGTATTCCGCTTAGAAAAGATGACTCCAGGTAGGGTTTTCCCTCTCTTCTTTCAGTTACTTCCCACAAATCACTATAAAGGGGAAGTAAAAAAGCTGTTGTTTGTACAATTTAACTTTTTTTTTTCCACATGTCCCTATTGCTGCAGTCCCTGTAAGTGTTAAATCTTATTTTTATCTAATCTACCTTTTCTTCATTCACCGTGGCCTATGACCTGTCTTCTTTTCTGTGAATTGCTTGGAATTTTTATGAAATTACCAGCTTTGTCTTAGCTGATACGGGATGGAGTCACTCTGGAAATTGTCTTTTGTAACATAGATTCAACCTCAGACTCAGCTTCTTTAGAAGACCATTTACTTCACTGAAGAAATGCGCTCACTTGGTTTGACAAGCTCGGTTTAATTTTTACTTCTATAACTTGAGTGCCATATTTTCTGAAAGGAAAAAAACCCAAGATTTTTAAATGAACTTGTTTGTCTCTTTAAATATAGATGAAGTTCACGATTGTATGTTTGTGTCTGTGACGGCATGAGCCACTCCAGGGTGATATTGATGATTTGAGTACATTGCTGTGGGTGATGTAGCCTAGTATCTCAGTGCTCTCACAATCCTATTTCACAAATCCATTTACACTTAATGAAAAAAGGTAGGTTTGTCTACGAGGAGGTAACTGACACATGCTTTGAATGTGGTTGGCTTCAAATTTATTTGTGAGGAAAAAAAGTCACTTTCACTGCTTGGGTGCTGATTCTCCTTGTGTACCTTTGAGAGACTTAATGTAAATTGTTTCTGTTGTATTAAATTGTGTACTTCATTATGGGCTGTCTAACGCTGAGCTTTAAAATCCACTTCTTTGGATTCTTACAAGTGTGCAGATACTTTAGAAGTAGTAGAAATGCATGACTCTCTTCCTACTTTTATTCAGTGCTGAAGTTTTTGTTTACTTGGAAGTGTTACAGGGCCAAAAAAAGGGGAAAAGGAGGCTGGCAGAAGGTAGTGCTTTATTTGAAATACTAACCTCTTTGTGTTGGAAATGAATGTGATCAGACTGTATGGTGCCACTTGACAGATATTTGGGATTTGTTCTTTGTTCTGTGGGGTTTTTTGAGGGTTTTTTTGTGCCCCTGCTTTTTATTTCATGAGAATATCAGAAGTGCCCTTCTGGAAGACAATCTGCATGGTTTGTGGTTTGCACCAAGAGGTGCTAGTCCATGATGATCTCAGTAAAAAGGGTGTTTAGACTGTACAGTATCATTCAAAATGCCTTTTATTGGATTTGACACTATAAAGAAAGAGAATAGTACAGTCTTGAGTCCTTTAGAAGCTGGCAACACAAGTTTTGCAGCATCAAATGAGCCTTCAATCCTTGTGCAGCACACTGGGTAGACCGTGCCTGTAGAATGGGTTACCTCATTTTGATCATTTGAGCTATTATAGAATTTTCTTACAAGAAAACAACTCTGTGCATCATTTCTACTGCCAATCAGGAAGGATTCACAGAAATTTTTCCTGCACTTACTGATAAAGACAAGGACATGCAAGCAGTATAATTGCTGGTACCAAGTGGGAGCTGCCTGCAGACTCCTCTGCTGTGAGCTGGCTAAATTTATCCTGCAGCTAAGATCTGTACCGCGCAAGCCTGGTCCCATTAACTAGCTGGAACAGGGCACTAGCACCTCAGTGTGGCATGGACTTCAGTCAGAACTACTACAGTTTGCTGCACTCTCTTTTTTTTCCTTTTTTATTTTTTTTTTTAAAGCCTTATGGAACTCTCTTAAGTTATTTTTTTTATCTGTTGACAGGTTTTGCTATGTTGCTTTAGGGATTGCCAAGCAGCCTTGTGATAGCAGAGCTATTATTTTAGTAGGTAATACTGATGTGGAGTTTTGACAGTCTTTTTCTATTTATAATTTCCTTTTTAAGGGAGATACGTGAAATGTACAGCTGTTCAAAGAAATATAAATTACTGGAGCAAATAAAGACATCTTTCTGAAAAGAGTGCTTGAGTCTCTGGTGAGAATATTAATCAAATAAGTCCAATTATTAGTTAAATATTAGAATGAAACAAAATACTTCTCGAAGTGAATTTACTCTTTGGATTCTTTGTCTAACTGATATTAAGAACTCTCTTCTAGACACATGCTTTTTTAAATATTTATTTAATTGGTGTTTTAGATGCTAAATACACCCCTTAGGTTCAAGTTAATGTACTTATATTTGTAGTTGAAAAGAATTAAAGAGATGAGAACACAAGCTGAATATAAATCTGCAGTCTGGCAAAGCTACAGCTTGGCTGTAAGTTTATCTTAATGTGTCCTCAAGGAAAGAGGGGACCATAGCACGATAATACTTGTCTGTGTAGTTAAAGTCCTTCTTCTGTCATATGTCTGCCATCACCTGATAGAACCTTAACTTACAGTTTTTAAAAAAATGCATCTGAGTTTGAAAGCAGTGCTGGGACACTAAGGCTGTATGAACTATTGTTTGCTAGAAGTGTTCAGGTTTGATTCAGAGCCTGGATTCTGCTTGGTTTGGTACGGGTCTTAGAAAGCACCGTGACTATGAACAAAGTGATGCTTGCTCAGAATGCAGACAGCCTTCTTTCAGAGAGATCAGTCATGTTGATGCTATTATGTACAAAACAAAACTGGTCTACCTTTCATTTCACTTCAGTTTCATTACCATTAGATTGCTTGCCTGTTTCTTTGAAACATGCTTGTTCAGAAACCTAGGTGTGTACCTATTTAGCAGGTTTTTTCTTAATTTTGTTTTGCAGTGGGTGTTCTTTTTTTATTTTTTGCATAAACTACTTGTCTCACTACTGTCTGTTTGGTCTTAAACTTGAGTTTAAACTGAATGTTTGTCTCACTAGTGCAGATCTTTCTAGGAGCATAGTTTGTGACCCTCAGTTTTAGGTAGAGCACAACCTTTAGCACATACTGAACTTGAGGGCTGGGTAAAGTGCTTTTATCAGTCAAAGTATATATGTCTGAATAAGAATTTGTATTTAAAATTCCTCTCTGGGCTAGACTAGTATGAAATAAAAAGCACATTTAACATAGCTCTTAAACATATTTCCTGTATTACAACTTCATTACAAACTTAACCCTCAAAATAGTTGACTTGTTTTCTCCCTCTCATCTGCTATTGAGAATTAGGCTCGGGTAACTTCATGCACTTGGGTAGACCTTGCTGATGTCATTCATTATCATGTGGCTCACAGGTATGTAATTCTAGCTGCCTGTGCAACTACAATGTCTGAAGATGATCCATCTCCCTAGTGAGTTTTTGACCAGAGACGTGTTTTTTCTATCAAAGACGAATTCTTTACTGGTCCTCTTGAATCGAAAAAGCTTAATACTTTTAGTAGAAAAGACTTAATACTTGCACACTGATGGCATTTAATGAGAAGTATACTTAAAATGTCTCAAGCAAGACAATGGTCTTTTCTGGAGCACTGCAGGCATAGGTTGGAAATGCATAATATAGTATATCTAATTCTGCACAGCCAGACTTGAAGACTAAATCTTGTGCTTGTAAAGCAAATCAAATTGGAGTAAAGCTTATTTTCCACTTGGAGTAGACCACAAGATAAAATATTTTTCTTGCATTAAAGTGAAAGGAAGTAATAAAGACAGATATTCGGAATTAAGGTGAGGCTATCTTTAAGGTGCTTCTTTTCACCTACTCGAAGGCTTTTTGTGTTGAACCTGGGAACTTTTGAGTTTTTGGGTAGCTGAGGAAACTATTTAAAATATACTTGCTATGTTGTATTCTTTTCTCAGCTTGCTGGAGGTATGGTAGTTGTAGAGCTGGGTAGTAGTTGCTTTTGCAAGACTTTTTCAGGTTACGTGCTGTGCAGTTAAGTGAAGCTGTAGTAGAGCAACCCATGTAAAGCTTACCTTACTAAATTTTGAACTAAGAATGTATTTACAGTTTTATTCCCCGGGAACTATTGGACTACATATTTTATGTATGCAGCCTTCTCCAGAGAGCAAGAACTACTTCTTAAGCAGCATGAGACTTTGTTGAGCATACTGTTCAACATCTTATGTTCAGCAGGACTGTCTTGAGAGCAGGAGCTTTTAAGAAAAGCAAGGCCTCTAGTTAATCCAGACACAGATGGTTGAGATTGTCTGGATTTGTAATTACAGTCTTTGTTTGGAAGGACTTTGGTTGTTTGAAAGGTTGATATGGAAAACTTGAACAATGTTAGTGTAGTCTTGAACATCCTGTGCTGGAGGAATGTGCTGGTTATTGTAGAGTGTGGGAATGTCTTTGGGTTTATTTTAAACACAAAAGGATAATCACTTGTACGTGTTTAATTATCGCCTGTGACCTCCTTCAGAAGGAACTGGAAAGAAGCTTTCTCTAATCTTGTTTGCCTGTTGTTCTGCATTCAGTGGAATACAGATCCAAAAACACAAATGCCACTGAATCTGCTGCAAGTGGTCAATGTAGAATTGAGTAGTCTATTACTTGTCAATAAGAGGCTTAAAAAAGGGAGAGGCAGTCATCTGAATGAATCTGTTAAGAGCATATATGACCATATCATTCTTTATGAAGCCAGACCTGACCCAGACCTCTTGCAGAACCCGTCTTTTTGTTGCTTGGGAAGTGCTTGGAAAGGACACGGTAGCATGCCAATAAAAGGAGATGGTTTAGCCAGGAGAGATGTGGTTTGGGTGAAAAGTGATACACTGGTTAGAAGCTAAGTTGCTACTTTAGTTCAGGAGTCACTTTTAGTAGAAAATTGGTAAAACAGACACATTTACTTAGTATGTCAGCATCTCATGGCCTCAGTTGAGAAGCACATTGTGTTGTTGGAGTAACAGCATGATCCTAAAGACATTGGCTGAAAACTTGATGTCTGCATTTCTCTGAGGGGAAGGGGAAAAAGGCAAGATAGAGGGGCCACTGGAACACGTGTCAAGGTATGCTAAATCTGTTTTGATTCATTTAGTGTCAGAAACATCAGTTGAATACTTAAAACAATCAGGAGAAATATCATTGTTTTTTTCCTTTTTTAAAGCCTCCTTTCAGGTATTGGCTTTTTGTAGCCTGTTTTCATTTGGGCAGGGTAAGCAAGGCATCTTGCTGCGGAGCCATCTCTATCTAAATGTGCCTAGAATTTTGTAAGCAGTGACCAAATGACATGACTAATGCAATGCTAAGTAATCTTTCAGCAGCAGGGGAGGGTGAGGTGGGGTGTCTGATGCTTATTGGTAATATTTTCCCAAATGATAAGCTTTTATTCATATTCTAGGTATGTTTTTATTGATTAGATTTATAAGCCTTGAAGTAACTAAAAGTTGCCCTAGATACTAGTGATCTTTGTTACTTCATTTTTCTGGCCTGTATCCTTGTACTGCTCTGGGGTGACTCTCCTGAAGTCGTCATTGAGCCTGGGGCTAAACTTCTGTCCCATCTTCTAAGAAAGCTTGCCAATTAAATTAGGCCACTTTGAAAAGCTTTTATGGCTTTGATATGGGTTGAAAGCTGCTGGAGATGAGATTTATCAAAGCCGTTACACTTCAGCATTATTCTATTTGTTTAGTCACTCTTGGCACACAGGATTTGAAAGAAAACTGTCTTTGGCAGAACTACCATTAATAATTCTTGTGTTTATATTATACTCATACATACTGTGTACTTCTCTGACTGGAAACTTTATTTCATATACATAGAATTGTAATGAATACAGATGCTTCATGGAAGGTCTCAAAAAGTAGTCATTAACAAGACTGGAGTTCAAGTATTTAAATACTTAATATTATGACATTTCCTTTCTACTAGAAAGTATTCTAAAAGCACAGCAAGAATGTAGCCTTTTTTTCTTTTTCTTTCTGAGATATGCGGTAGGGCCTGATAACTTTGTGGTTCAAGGCAGGGGGGTGAGAGATCTTACAGAAACAGGCCTTGCAAGATTACATGGGTCAGTCTCACTTTGAGTTCTCAATCTGTGTAATATCTGAGTCTTACGGTGTTGCTTGAAGGAGGGGTGTATTGAGTTAGGAATATTCTCAAGTGCACTAATATTTTTTAATAGAAATGGCTTATGTTCCATTTTCTGTCCTTAAGCTATTTAAAGAAAATACTTTATTTAAGTGTTAATTGTTACTGTACTCTGAATTCTATCCCTTATGTTTAACAAGAGCTTTGCTTATTGCCCCAAATAAGTATGTTACCAGGAGAGTGGTGGTGTCTATATGAAGTGCAGAGTGCATACATGCATTATTAAATGGTGTTACTTGTAGCTTTTTTCTAATAACCTTTTAGTTACATAAAACATCTTAAAATATTAGTATCTGCCCAAGACCATGATGATGTTTGTCAGGAGGAAAATTGCTCTCATCCTCATGCTAATTACACTTTTTGCTCTATTTTAAACTCTCAGCCAGTTCGGTGATTGTTTTGACTATTTGAATGTTTTTCTTTGTTAAAAATTTATCATTTATTTATTTTGTTCTTTATTGAATCATTCAACATATTTATCTCTCAGCGTGTCCTTTACAACTTTAACAGGGGTCTCAAGTCTTTCATTTTTCTAACAAATTTGAATTGGCTGGTTTATATTCTGGGTTGGAAATGAAAGAAATACTGTTGATTTTTCTGTATACATTCAAATCAAGTGTATTTGGCCCTCGTTGAGACATCATTCAGATATTCTTTGCAGAATGAAAGCCTTAGTTTGGATGGGTCTAGTACTTTTTTGTGCTTTTACACCTATAACTTTATATTGAAACCTCAAACAATTATACCAAAAACCTCATTTTAAAGGTATTTACAGATATGTTTCTTGAAAGTTGAGCTGGAGTGATTGAAGAAGCAATAATTTCTTGGCTATGGTTAGAACATCTCAGCTGCAGGACTAGTAGTTTTACATAAATGCAAAAAGTGTTGAGCAAAAATGGCTTTTAGTGCTTAGAGGACAATAATAAGGGCTTCTACTTTCTTTAATTTAGGGAAAGCAACTTTCGGGTGGTGTTGAGGTAAATAATTTGATGAGATTGGCATTTAAATTATTCTAACTAGATCTTACACTCATTAAATGTTGGACCTCTAGAATACTGCTGTGGAAGGAGTCATGAGCTATTCTAATATTTATTGGAGTTCAAATATTTTATGATCTGATGGGCAATTTATTTTCTTTGCAGGAGTGTATTGTAAGCATCCTGTCCTTCTACAGCTGCTTTCCCTTGAGTGGGTCTGGTAAGTTTCTACATTCTATTAAAAGTAGCCTTGTCAGTGCAAGAATACTTAACTTTCAGCTATTCTCCCTTCAAAGGTGAATTTGGATTAAGGTTCTGCCTTAGTTCAGGTGTTGTTTGTCTGGTTATAACAGCTTGCCAGCTCTGCTTGGATTTGAAATGCCCAGTATCAATATATTATGACCATGAGCTACCAGTGAGCCTAGATGGCCAAGAAGACCAGTAGCATCCTGGTTGTGTCAGAAATAGTGTGGCCAGCACATCTGGGGAAGTGATTGTCCCACTGTACCTGGCACTGGTGAGGCTGCACCTTGAATACTGTGTCCAGTTTTTTGCCCCTCAATACAAGAAAGACATTGAGATTCTGCAGGAAGTCCAGAGAATGACAGTGAAGCTGGTGGAGAGTCTGGAGAAACAAGTGTTATGAGGGTCAGCTGATAGAACTGGGGTTGTTTAACCTGGAGAAAAGGAGGCTGAAAGGAGACCTTATTGCTCTACAACTACCTGAAAGGAGGCTGTAGTGAGGTGTGGATCAGTCTTTTTTCCCAGAGAACCAGGCAATAGAACATGAGGAAATAGACCTAAGTTGCACTAGGGGAGGTTTGGATTGCGTATTAGGAAAAACTTCTTCACTGGAAGTGTTGTCAAGTGCTGGAACAGACTGCCCAGGGAAGTGGTTGAGTCTCTGTCCCTGGAGGTGTTTAAAAGATGTGTAGATGTGGTGTTTAGGGACATGGTTTAGTAGTAACTTGGCAGTGCTAGGATAGCAGTTGGACTCTATGATCTTAAAGGTCTCTTCCAACCTAAATGATTCTGTCAATAAGAAAAATACAGAGCATCTCTATTGCTTCATATCCATACTGCTTAAACTTTATAGTAAGTTTTGTCCAGTACTGGTAACATCTATGGTATTAATGTGGAAACTGGATAGTTTATTGACTTTTTTTTTCAGGATGCAAAATATGGGCCTCTGTTTTTGAGAAACTTGCATTTCTGCTAAAACTTGTTATATCAAATTTATGACTGAATTCTACTTGAAGTCTTGTATGTTGCATATTTTATTTTATTCTCACATAGTGACTTAGCAAAAAAAATATTACTTCCCTATTGAAATGGGGCTGGGTGTAGATGACTTCCTTTTTTCAGTTGATGTGACTGAAACGTTGACTTCATGCTCTACGTGATTGTGCCTGAGTACGGTCTGTTCCATTTCATGTAGCTGTAGCAATGCAGAGATTGATGGATCCTGACATCCACAATAAGGCAGCAGTTCTAATGAAAGCTGAAATATTTGCTCTTTATTTAGAAGAAGCCATTAAAAAAAAGTATATCGAATGTTTTCTCCATCCAGAATGAAGACAGATGTAAAGATGGGCTGTCTAAGGAATTTTAAAAGATGTAGACCTCCTGACTGAGCAGTGCTGTGAATTTTATTCCCTTTAATCAGTAAAGTAAGTATGAATGAAACCTAAGCTGCTGGGGGTGAAGCACGCTGTTTTTATATATATTTGACAATACTGGACAATAACAATTTGTGTTAGGTTCATTTTTGTTCTCTCAGTATGTTTTATTCTCTTGGTGAAAAAAGAGTGAGGGGAGTTACATACCGGAATATGTAATGCAGAAGTCCTGAATTTTTGTGTATTCTTTAATTGGGTGGAATGATTTAATCTAGTAGAAAATTCTAAATTACAGGACCCTATTGTTAATATATTGCTCTGCTTTTTGGAATTCTAAAATGAGAAATCCCTTTTACTATGTAAGTTTTAGGACAGTGGTGAAGGATTGCTAGTGATATATTACATGTCTTTAACCTATTCCTTCTTGTTGCTTTTATTTGAACAGTACCCAAATGTTTGGTCAAAATATACTTTCTCCTGATCTCTGATGCTAGGGTCACTCTTCATTTAAATTTTTTTCATTCCAAGTAACTGCTTAAAATAAAAGTATGGTGCTTAGGATTAGGTGCTAGAAGTTCTTAGATCCTTTTTCAATGCTCTGGATGCTAGGCCAAATGTTGAACATTTAAAACTGTGAAAACCGTAATAAGCATCAAGTGTTTAATGGTGAGATAAATTGCTTTTAACAATTCTCTAAGGATGTCTTTTCTTTTTCCTTCTACCAGCTGCTGTTCTCTCACAGGTGAAAGTCATGATCACGCTAACAGAACTCAAATTCTTAGCAGATGCCCAGTCATCGTACCACATCCTAAAACCATGGTGGGATGTCTTCTGGTATTACCTCACCATGATAATGCTGCTAGTTGCTGTGCTCGCTGGGGCTCTCCAGCTTACTCAAACCAGAGTATTGTGTTGTCTTCCTTGCAAGCTAGAATTTGACAATCATTGTGCCGTGCCTTGGGATTTAGTTAAAGCCAACCTTAACATGTCGGCTGGCTCTACAGCACAGATAATCATCCCGCTTAAAATCCAGAACGATCTCCATCGGCAGCAGTATTCCTATATTGATGCAGTATGTTATGAGAGACAGCTTCACTGGTTTGCCAAATTTTTTCCGTACCTAGTACTTCTGCATACCTTTATTTTTGCAGCTTGCAGTAATTTCTGGCTTTACTATCCTAGTACGAGTTCCAGGCTTGAGCACTTTGTAGCCATTCTTCAGAAGTGTTTTGATTCTCCATGGACAACACGTGCCCTCTCAGAAACAGTTGCCGAGCAGTCTGTGAGGAAGTTGCCAATAGCCAAATCAAAAGCAGTGATTTCATCACCTGGAAGTTCAGTAGATATAGGGGCCAGCAGACAGTCCCTACCATATTCACAACCTGGCTTGGAAACAACTGGAAGAGAAAATTCAAGTGTTCTTGATAAAAAAGAAGGGGAACAAGCTAAAGCTATATTTGAAAAAGTGAAGAAATTCAGAGTACACGTGGAAGAGAAGGATGTCATATATACAGTGTACATGAAACAGATTATAGTGAAAGTCATTGTATTTGTAATAATCTTAATTTATGTCCCCTACTATTTATCATTTATTACACTTGAAATTGATTGTGTAGTTAATGTTCAAGCCTTTACAGGCTACAAAAGGTACCAGTGTGTTTATTCGCTAGCAGAAATTTTTAAAGTTTTGGCTTCATTTTATGTTGTTTTAGTGATCTTCTATGGCTTAACTTGTACTTACAGTTTGTGGTGGATGTTAAGAAGTTCACTTAAGCAATATTCTTTTGAGAAGTTGAGAGAGAAAAGTAATTACAGTGACATACCTGACGTAAAGAACGACTTTGCATTTATTCTCCACTTGGCAGATCAGTATGATCCTCTTTATTCTCAGCGCTTCTCAATATTTCTGTCTGATTTGAGTGAAAACAAACTGAAACAGATAAATCTTAACAATGAATGGTCAGTGGAAAAACTGAAAAATAAACTAGTAAGAAATTCCCAAGACAAGATTGAACTTCACCTTTTCATGTTAAGTGGTCTTCCAGATGGTGTCTTTGAACTGACAGAAATAGAAGTCCTAAGCCTGGAACTTATTCCTGAAGCCAAACTCCCTTCAGCTGTGACCCAGCTAGTCAATCTCAAAGAACTCAATGTTTATCATTCATCGCTAACGATGGATTATCCAGCAGTCAGCTTCCTAGAAGAAAATCTGAAAACATTGCACCTGAAATCTAGTGAGATGGGAAGAATTCCGTTTTGGGTCTTTCATCTAAAAAACCTACAAGAATTGTGCTTAACAGGATATTTCATGCTAGATCATCACAACTCCATATACAACGAAAGCTTTCAGGGCCTAAAAAATCTGAAAGCGATTCGCTTAAAAAACAACCTTTCCCGTATACCTCAAGCGGTCACAGATCTGCCTTCTTTACAACATTTAACTATCAACAATGAGGGAAATAAACTCTTAGTGCTAAATAACCTGAAGAAGCTGGTAAATCTGAGAACCTTGGAATTAATCTGCTGTGATTTAGAGCGCATCCCCCATTCCATTTTTACCCTAAACAATTTGCATGAAATTGACTTAAAAGAAAATAATCTCAGAACAGTGGAAGAAATAATTAGTTTTCAACATCTTAAGAACCTTTCTTGCTTAAAATTGTGGCACAACATTATTTCATATGTCCCAGTGCAGATTGGTGCATTATCAAACCTGGAACAATTGTATCTGAATTATAATAATATTAAAAATGTTCCATTGCAGCTATTTCTTTGTAAAAAATTACATTACTTGGATCTTAGCTACAATAAGCTAACCTCCATCCCTGAAGAAATCGGTTATTTGGCCAATCTGCAGTACTTGGCTTTGACAAAAAACCATGTAAGTAGAACTTTGAATTTGATTTGATTTTTTTTTTTTAAAGTAGTAATATTGATTTAACCTACCATTTCTTCTGCAACAGCCTCTGGTTCAAAATGTTTTTGTGGTGCTTACAGTTAAGGTAAAATTGGTGAAGCTGAAAAAGGGGGTGGTGCTTGTGTAACTGCTAAAACCTTGGTGTCATCAAAGCTTGTGTTAATACCAAGTAAGTACTTTTCTGGTCTGTAGCAGCTTAAGGGCTCTGATCCAGAGGGAGTGTAGGTTAGGATGGCTGCAGAAATGTTTCTTCCCTTTCCCTGCAGCTGTCTATCCTATGTCGTGTTTTAATGGAAGTGAACAGTGTTAAACTTTTACCTTAGAATGTCAATCTGAAAGCTGTAGTGAATCAAGAGCTAGTTGATGAGCAGCTCAGCTGTCTGAATGGGAAGAGGGAAATAATTATAGCTGGTAACCTCATTAGCAGTGCTAAACTGTCTGACTTGATACTGTGGAGTCCAGGCTTATGACTTAAAACTTCTTTGGAGGTTTATAATTGTTTTCCCTGGTGAGGCTTGTTTTGGATGTTACATGTCAGTAGCATGGACCAGGGCTAAGTTGCTGTTGTACTCCACAGATAACTGCTTGTACAGGTTTTGTAGCACAGGGACTATTCTGTCCATAGAATCTGTTTGTTCTTCATTAAGTGATTCTTAGGAGACAGTAGCCTGTTTATCTCTCCTGCCACCTGCACACACTTGTATGGACTAGTGTGCGTGCGTGCATATATGTGCTTCCCCTGCTATGCTTATGTCTTGACTTGTGACAGTAGCCAAGCATCTTCAGAACAAAACAAGTATATAAAACCATTGTAGTGTTCCCTTAGCACTCTTTTTCACATAATGATAGAAGCATTACAATTTTTCCTTTCCTTATCCTTCCATAAATTAAGAGGATTTTTTTATCCTAAAATAAAACTGGGAGATGTCAAAACATGCAGCTGCATGTAGGTTAACAAGTGTTAATGTGCATAATTTTTGTTCTTTTCTTTGCTTTTTCTAGATTGAAATGCTGCCTGATGGATTATTTCAGTGCAAAAAGCTGCAAATTCTTCTTCTTGGAAATAACAGTCTCATGAATTTGTCCCCTTGTGTGGGTCAGCTACTGAATCTTGTTCAATTAGAGCTCATTGGAAACTATCTTGAATCACTTCCTGCTGAACTGGAAGAATGTCAGTTCTTAAAGCGGAATAGTCTAATTGTAGAAGAAAGATTGTTAAAAACACTTCCACTTCGTGTAAGAGAGCGTCTGCAGGCGTGCTCAGATAAGTGCTAAGTTTAAAATGAAACTCTGCATCATTGCATTTTATAAGCCTTTTGCTTAGTATCTCTCTCAAGATCTGTTTAGGTATAGAGAAGTGAGGGGAGAGAACAGTTTACAAATCAGTCTTAAATGCATTGTACTGGATTGTATTGGAAAATAAAATTTATTTAGATTGAATTAAAAAAAATCAGCCTTTAACAGGTAATGGTATGTTTGGAAAACCTGAATTGTTGGTTGGATTCTACTGGTTAATTCAGATAAATGTTTATGATGGTATTGAAATGGAAGAGTTAATTGCCTTGCTATAGTGAGAGTGTATATACTTTTTTCCTATGGGAATTTTTTCTGTTGATAGTGATAATTTTAAACAGTTTCATCTCCTGCCATATGAGATCTAAGAACTGTCTGGAATTAGTTTCTAAGTATGAACTCTTTACTAACTTAGGATGTGTTAAAGTAAGAGGTTAAACTACTTGAGCAGTTCTATTGCATGGGGTACACTGAAAGTAATCTTTCAACATACATACCTTAATTTTTAAAGCTTTTGAGAAGTACTGAGCATTAATTCTCTAATTGTGGAAGATGCCATTTGGATCTTGCTATTAAAACAAATTGGATAATAATACCTGAAACCAATTTCAGTATTTTTGTCT
>VXBW01002380.1:470380-490078 GCA_013400375.1 Thinocorus orbignyianus | reverse complement strand
GAAAGCATTATAAGCTTTGAAGCTTTGCCTCTTGTAGGGATGTAATAATTTCCTAAGTTATAGTGGTGGAATGAGCTCTTATGCCATCCTTAACAAAACTGGATGGAAATAAAATGGTTCCTGACTTCATTCTTCTGCTGTGTGCTGTTTTATTTTATTTGAAGTCCTAACTTTCATGATTATCATATTCACTTAAAATGTAAGTTGTACCCTGGGGCGGGGAAAACATACTTTACAAAAACATATTTGAAACATTTTGGTATTATAATAAAGTTCTCAAAATCAGTCTCAATTATGGTTAAATAGATGAGGTAAGCTGTGCTCTTAATGCCTTCTTGTTCATCAGGTGTGCTAACCATACATTCCAGGGCGTAACAGCAAATAATCAAAGATAAACCAGTTTTAGTATTGGGCTGCTTTTAGGCATCTCTTGCTCCTGTTCCAGTCACGCTTTTGTGGAGAGTAAGGTTTGTTTTGAATGAAAATGCAAAAAACAAGTCTGAAGATGGAAGTAGGAGATGGCTCTGCAGTAGCAAGGGGTGCATCCTTATTTACTGTACTGATGGCATTCCAAAGACCTCTGTAGTTAGAGCACTTTTCTTCTCAGGGAACCAAAATATGGTATAACTATTACTTTTTGTGTAGCTCTAGAAGTGTTTATAGTAAATTGATGACTTGTGTTTATGTGCAGACCAGTGCTGCTGGAGCAATCTTTCATAGTGTCTGTAGACAGCTCTTCCAAACTCTACGTTCAACTAATTGAGTTGTGTAATAGTTCTGTAGGAATTGGCATGGTTCATAAACAGAGCTAGTTGTGGTAGAGTTGATTAAACCAGAGTACATTGATTTGCACCCCTGTGGTAAGAGTTTTGTTAATAATTGCAATAGGTCTGTTAGGACTGTATTACTTAACACTGAAGAAGACTTCATGTCAGAATTTGACATGCAAGGCTTGCAGTCTAGTGATTTTTAAAAGATTAGGCAAGCATTTTCTTTTAAGGCTTTTCTAAATTGGAAAGCTGTATTGAAAAAGTTAAATAAGTAACTGGTTTGGCCAATTACTTCAACTTTTCAGCAGTACATCTGTCCTTTTCCATAATCAATAAAACTGGAGGTGAAAATGATCTTAAATGTGCATTTTTATGCTAGTTCTGTCGTAGTGAAGTAACAGAAATAACTTGGAAAAAGGTACTTCATTTCTGAAATGTGTAACTTCAAATGAGTTGGGGAAACACTAAGAAATGCATAAGAATATAAATACTGTTTTATAGGTTAAATGGGTTACCTTTTTTTTTCTTCCAGGCTTTAACATTTTTTCCCTCTGCACCCCCTCAAGAAGGTTGGATTTTTTCACTGTGTATTTGAGTGGTCATAAAACACCCAGACAAAAGCCAGGAAGTATAAAGTCTAGAATCTCTGGCCATGTATTCAAACCACAGTGTGCCTTTACTACCTATTTTGTACCATGAAACCCAATTCTAGTGCTTAGAATTGAGGGTGAAGACAAACACAACTCTGAATTTCTTGAATTCACTTCAGCCATGACCTTAATATTCAATATTTCTTTGAAATGAGGGGATTTTCAGGGAATTAATATATGAATCCACTGCTATAAACTTCATACAATAAGTGTTGTTGGCATCTATTCTTTGTATTAGCAGCTTCCAATCAAAAAAGGCTTTTTGACTTGTTTCAGTGTTGTATTGCCTTTAAGAACTTTGTATTGTGACCTTCCATATCGTGAACATTTTTTTTAATTAAATTTTTTTTGCATTACAGTTCTATGAACTCTATTTTCCGTATGAGGGGTTGCCTTTAATGCAAAGCTCAGAAGTCTGCTTCCAGCTCTCTGTGCTGATGTGCTAGTGGGTGTATCTCCCACAGGAAAGTGCGAAGATAATGAACAGCAATGGGAAATGAACACTATGCTCCATATCAAAGCAGTTCTGGTGTTCTGGGCTAGGAGAGGGGCTCCTGTGTTGATTAGAACTAAGTTTCCAATTTAATCATGGTTACAAAACCTCTTTCAAGTCTCGTACTTGAATTTTTGTGAGCTGGTTAAATATCAAATGCAGCCTGGAATTGTACTGGAAGAAGTGAGAAGGTGATGATTCTCTTCCCAGCTTGGCACATGCAGCTGTCATGCGGTCAAACTGCCAAAAATAACACTGTAAATCATGAATGTATTTCAATGTATGACTGTATTTCAAGGATTACACATTGTGTTAGCCCAAAGATCTAATTTCTTTTGAAATGCAAGGTGATACCTGATGGCTTTCTGTGGCAACCTGGGTTTGGTTCCATGTTTTGAAGATAAGGGGGGGAAAAAAACAAACATGCAAGTCATGTTATATATTCTAGTACTAGCTTCTTATTTTCAAAATAAGAACCTTCCTAGCAAGGTTTACAGAACTGTGGCCCTCTCTTCTGGGAGATGAAATAACTAATGAAAAAAAATGATTTTCAGTTTACCTATTTTGAGGTAGTGTTAGTAAAATAAGGCAGATGACTCTTCTTAAAGCTGTTGCTCTGTGCTACTGCAGAGCTGTGTACTTTGTTTTCGTGGCAAATTATTGTAGTTCTAGTGATTTTTATTTTTTTTAACTAGAAAATTTATATCATGCTAATAAACTTCTTTGCTATATAGTAGACTTTTCATCTTCAAGAACGTGACCTGAGCTTCATTCTGTAATCACTGGTAATAAGTGACTCTTTCCCTCTTTCTACCCTAATAAATGCCAGGATTATAGGGAACAATATAGGAGCAACTGAAGAATTCCATTCAAAAGTACATGGCTGCAAATCTTGAAAGCAGGAGGCAATGCATGTCATCCTATGGATTGTTAGTGTCAAGGATTTTACAGCACTTTGGAGATCAGGAATTGATGAAGCTCCCATGCTTTATTTGACCTTGCTGGGTGGGTGAGTCCCTCCGATGAGGAAGCATGGCACTGACTTCCCCAGTGAGAATGCAGAGGCTATACAGGTTACTTGCTGTCAGGATGGAGTTTACACTGTAGCAACAGGGGAGGAATTGTGGTTAATTGATAGGAAGGAGCAAGCAGTGATCCTACAGTCCGGTGTGCTTGTAGGCTACAGCAATGTCTCAGGAATTCCTGTGTCTGGGGAAGTTGCCATCCTGGCATTACATGAAGAGTTTATCTCAATCCTCCGTTGCCAGGACACGCAAGTGGCAGAGAGGGCACTAGCAACCTACTCCAGGGTTGGACTGGCATCTGAAAGGGTTTAGGCATTAACCCAATCTAGTGTTCTTAGTAAATGAACTGTTACGTCTTTATCTTGTTGCTTCTTTATGTTCCTCCATTTATGTGAATATCCACGTTCTCTTTCTCCAGCCCATAATAACTTACAATCCATTTTTAGTATTTTGTTCAAGTATGCTCTCTGCTTGGCAGGAGGTGGCTAAAAGACTTTAGGGTGGTATGGATACGCAAGCCATATGCATTTAGCACTTGGAGGTATGGAGAAGGGAGGATGAAAATTGGTCTGCCTGCAGAGAGGGAAAATGAATAATTGCTTGAAGGAGGTATCTTAGAGATCATTATTACTGCTTAGCCCAGCAAGGCTACTGGGAAGTATGGCTTGTTAGTAGGCAGTTATGACAGTGTGGTGCTTAACACAGTGAGGTATTGGTCTGTAGTGCTTGTGAGCATGTTGTTAAACAGGTAAACTTATTACTTGCTCTTTTCCTTCTTATAAAATCTCTATTTATAAATCTGCTGCTACTACTTATAAAAACTTCCTTACAAAACTGACTAAAACTGACTTTCTTTACCTTCCCCTCCCTCATCCTTGCGTATCTGTGTATTGCAGACCTGCTCCTCTTTGCAAAGCAACCAACGTGATTAGTATCTGAAAACTGTAATGGAGGCATGTAAAAATGGCAGTCAGTGCAATCTCATTGGCAATGCAACTTGAAAATCTCTGAAGTCAGGGCTAAGGTTTAGTATATGGATGGTAAGGGAAAAAGGAGGAACATAGCTTACTACTCTTCTTTGAAAACAACTAACCTGCAAGTAAATCCACTGATTTCAGTGTAACCGCACTGAATTGACTGATCATGTTAAATCCACTTTGCTCCATAGCAAAACTGCATAAAATTGTGCATGAAACAGCTTGGTGTGGGTTCTTTTCCAGTGAGTTGCTCAATTACAAGTAAAGATATTTAACCCCTCTGCATCAACACAGGGGTGGTCCCAATCCTCTGGCCCTTGTGCTTTGTCCCTATGGTCTGACTACACCATCATTTTGGCTTTTGCTGGACCTTATGCTGACCTGATTCAATGCAAAAGCCTTGCAAAATACTATTTCTGCTAGTTTTCAGCTGGTTTAACAACCTGAATCAGTTTGCTACAGTCTGAAAAGTATCAAAGTCACTAGAATGGGGGCAAAGATCAGTACTTCCCCTTATGATGATTGCTTAGGGTTCAACTTTGCCTTTGCTTGCAAAATAGTTATCTTTGGTTACCTCTTTTTATTGTACGGTATTATAACCAAATGGTCATGACTTTTTTGCGTGGACTATAATATGTGTATATATATAGTTACATATATGCACCATATATAGATACTGAATCCACATCTGGTATTAAACAGGTCTCAGACACAGTAATATACTAAATATGTTTATTTAAAGGCTTTAATGGATGAATAGAAAGATTAAAGAAACAAAGCCCTTCAAGAGTTCATAAATAGCATGTCTTGAACTGATCTTACTGGATAACAGATCTGCTCAGTTACCTTAGCTGCAATGGTTGCCTGAAAATTTAGGAGCAGGAGGGGAAACTAATCAGGCTTTCAAGATGTGTAATTTATGATAACTGGTGACTATGTGGGCTCATTAATCCCTGTCAGCTTTCCTCAGTTTGCCTGTGTTTTACCGAGATTAGTGCTCTGATTATGGAGCAGTGATAGTGGTTTCTGTCCTCTGAGAGTTTTCTGTTCCTTCAGGATGATTCGGTTTCTCCAGGAGCAGCTATGGAACTGCTGGATTTCAGGCTGGGTTATTAAGGTAACCCAAAGTTGGCATTGCTTTTTGTGGGGCAGGAAAAAGTTAAGGAGCTACATCAAAGCAACATGGGCTGTTCTTGTAGTGGAGATGGAAGACTGAAGAGGGGAGAGAAGATAGGGCAGGGGCTAGTCCAACTGCTGTAGACCAAATCATTTACTCCTGTATCAGTTCCTTAACCTGGCTGATGAGAGATATTGCTGCTTTTTCTTTAAAGCAGTCTGTCTCATTACAGAAAACTCATGAAGTTATTTGAGGGCTGTGCAGGGACTGATTCTGTAAGGTGCTGAGTTTTTGAGTAATGGCTTGGTGAACGTGCTTGACTCCCACCCAAAGCCAGTGGGAGTTCAGGGTATTCATACCATTCCAAATAACCCTTTTTATTCTTAAAGATGTCTTGATAAAAGGAACTTGTAAAACAATGATTTGTTTTCTTTCTGTGGGTATAAATTATAACATATGCATGAAAAGGAAATGGCTAACAGTTTTTTGTTTTAAAAAATGGCTAGAAACAAGCAACAATGACAAAGGCAAGGACATATGAATCTTATTTGATTTAAATCTGTTTTTATGCCAAGTATGTGTGGTTTTGCTAGCTTGAGAAATAAATCCACTGGATGGTCTTAACTGATAACATATTCTTTCCTGCGTTGGTTCAGAGAAAACTCTGATAAACTTTAGGTAACAGGTTTTATATTTACTGAGTCTTGCTTTTAGCTATAGCTGCCTGTTTTTTCTGGGTTTAATAATGCTAGCAGCTTATAAAGAAGGATTGGTTTTCATTGCCATAGAGTTAGACAGATCCATCAAGAGCATAAACAAAGCCTCATACTCCATAGCGAAGGAATCTAAAATTTTACATAAAGCTTCTAGTTGCTGTAGGCTACTATACATAGTTACGTTATTTATTATGTTAAAATGGAGGCTTTTAATAAGTTAAGCTCACAAATAAAGATTAATAGTTGATAGAGTAGTCCTTCTGATACTTTGATGAAAAGCTCTGCGTGTTTTTATGCTGCCCTGCACTTGGCTCTTAATACATCAAAGATGTTTGTGCTGGAAACGCGCAACTGTCGGTGAGAAGCTGAAGCAGGGGGCAGATGGGAAAGTAGAATATGCACACGAGCTGAATGTTCCTGCGTCAGCAGTGAAGTAGCAAATAGTGCATGACAAGCTGTCTTTTAAGACTTCAGGCCTAATCAGTTCAGATCTCAGTCATTTGCCTCCCTTGGAGTATTGCTGCAGGACCTTGCAGACTCAAGAAACCAGAACTGGGGCAGAGGACAAGTTGGGGTTTGGGGATTTTAATTCCCTGAAAAAAACCTGCTTTATTTTTTTTTTCTTTAAAGAAAATAATAAAACCATGCTGCAGAAGACTTAGTATGGTTAAGAAGGCTTGAGCTTCTATAAGTTTGCAGTATCCTTCTTGTATTATTCAGAATTTTGTCTCTTTAGGGAAGGCCTGTGTGCCATTGATTTCAACTCTTCTTTCTCTCATTAATGACCTACTATTAAGTGTGTTTTAATTACAGTAATAATTGCAGAAGGCAAAGGAGTCCCCTATAGCTTCTAGATGACAGTGAGAGTTCTCTCTCTTG
This sequence comes from Thinocorus orbignyianus, assembly GCA_013400375.1. Taxonomy (NCBI): domain Eukaryota; kingdom Metazoa; phylum Chordata; class Aves; order Ciconiiformes; family Thinocoridae; genus Thinocorus; species Thinocorus orbignyianus. Next base: position 483,451 of record VXBW01002380.1, on the reverse strand, counting down.
TGTCCAGGTAAATAGTCTTTTGGTGTCTGTATTGGGGGCAGGGAGATGTGAAATCACTGTGGCTGCTGCCTCTCCCTTAGAGTCCAGCTGTTGATAAAATTACAGCCTGGCATGTAGGAGAATTCCTGCTTGTGCTGGCATGACAGACCAGGCTGGGAGGGGCACAGCAGGGCTGATTGTTTCAGTGTCTGTGCTAGTTTGCATGAGTCTTGATCATTTTTAGATAGAAATGTGACCTAAATAGTGGCCATATCCATGTGTAAGAACACGGAGTAAGAAGCACAGATTGGGAGGTAAATTCAGTAATTTTCTAGAGGCTGTCCTTGGTATATGTTGAAAGAACGGAGCTGGCAAAGAGTGCTGGAAAAAATAGTATTTGGAGGGGAAAGCTTTGGTTGTAGGCCTGAGTCCCTCACAACTTCAGCATTTCTGTTGGCATCGTTAGCATTCATTTAGCTAACAGCTGTATTTTTGCTGTCTTCACAGGGTTAAGCCAGTGGCTTCTTTGATAGTTCTATAAGTCCATAGGTCAGTGGGGAGGGAATAGCCTTTACCTTAATTCTTTCTCAGCCAAAATAGTAGGCTAAAAAAATCAGGGAGCTTTATTAGTGTAAGCTGTATGTGCTGATATTAAACCAGATTGCCAGTGAGGCGTGGGAAAGGCATCCTGTGCAGCTAGGGACCTGGCACATTGAGATATGCCAAGTAATGTCTTTACTCCCCCCCAAATGATACACGTCCTGATAACGTCTCCAGTTGAGAGTGATAAAGAATATATGCCAAGGAACGCTAACAAAAGGATTGCAGTCATTTACAAAGAGTTACACAAATATATAATGTATATGCCTATGATTATTAAAGATTCATAAATGAAACTACTGTGTAACTGTTTGGAAGTACGCTTGGTAAGTGTTCAACCATACCCAGAAAACTGAAACAAGCATTTGAAGGGAGTACTTACCTTGAGCTTTTGCTCCTTAATGGCTTTTCTCATATATTTTTAAAAATCTCTTATTTAAATACCAGTTTAATTCTGCTTTTAAATGCTCCAATACCCCTGCATAAGGCATTTCTACTGTAAAATTTCTCTTCTACCCACGCTTTATGCAGCTTTAGGCTCTTGGTCTCCCCCTGCCGGCGCTGTTGCATGACTGAATGGGTTCTGTGGCATGATTTCAGGTATGGACAATTTCTTTGAAAGGACAGCTTAAAAAAGTATTTTCATGAATTAAATACAAATCACAAATTAAGCTTTCTGAGATTTGACTGTAAACACACCGTCAATTTCCAGCAAACCCCTGAAAACCAGGAATGGAACTCTTATGGGAGACCAGGTTATCTTCATGCTGCCAGTTAGCCACTGTGTACAAAGCAAATGCACAACCCAAAGAGCAAAAAAACCGAAGTGAATTCCTTATTTTAATTTATGTATTTGGCAAAATATTTATTTTCAGTTTACTTTCGCATGATGTCTTTGAGCAGTTTGATAATCAGTCCAAGCTGAGAAGTAAGCAGTGATATTAAGATTGACTTTAAGCTCTATTAGAAATGTTGTATTAAATGGAAAAAGTTCTCAAAAAAGGGGAAAAGTCCTTTTCTATTGAGAACCAGCTACCATTACTTTTTTCTAGAGGGACTAGAAATTACTTATTTTCTCCCTACTTAAAATTCAAGTCAGAACAGATACCTGGGAGTGTGCTTTGCCTCATTTCCCTTTCACTGGCATCTCTCTCTGCATTGGGCAGTGTAGTCACTACATCACCTGGGTTGTGTCGCTAGTTTGGAACCTACTCTCCTTCCTTGAGTTACTTTCTTTCTATAACCTTTTCCTGAATATCTGTTATTTTCTTCACTTATCTTGAGTTGCTCTGCTGGAAAGAGTTTTTTCTTCACTTATTTTGAATAAATGGGAAAATGAAACACTCGTTATTTTGAATCTATGGGTAAGATCTGTGTAACTTCCTAAGGCTTCATGTATTGTCTTCTGGTTTTATTCTATGAATGTGCAACATAACACATTCTATGTGATTTTCAAACATAATTGAATAAATAGTTTCATTATGTAGGATGAATGAGATTTAGAAATCAAATGTATAACTCACTGATGGCCTGTGCTTAAGTGCCTGACAATATTTTCCATTACTAATAACCTGGCAAAATGTTGTGTCTAATGGGTTATGTCAGCTAGGAAGGAGACAGTGGCTTGGGGTGTTCCTCCGCTCTTTTGCCTAATTTCAGTGAATCACAATTGTCTCCTCATGTTTCATTTCTGTGTTTTGAGAAATTGATTTAACTTATTGCTTCCAGCTCAGGTCCTGTCCTAACTGACTCCTCACCCTCTGGTCTTCTCCTGGAATTCTATATGACGATGTCTGCCTCCATGGGCTGGTTGTCCAGACCTTTCACTCAGTCTGGGTGCATTTTCTCTCTTGAGGCTGCATCCACTGTACAGCTCAAGGCATCCGTGTACAAACATGCTCTACTGAAATCTCTCTGTGTGCGTGATTCAGGTTGTATAGAAGAGTTTCTGGGTTTGTTTTTTTTTGAGTTGGGGGTTTCAGCTGGGGATGTGTAATTACTCACCTCCATGAGGAGGGTGATTGTCCTCATGTGCCAGCTTCATTGAAATTTTTGGCTAGCTGTTCACAGAACCATTTCACTGTGATCATGCCACCAGGTATCCCCAGACTAGTCACTAGAGGTCAACATCATCATCTTCTAATAGAGCACTAAATGCCATGTAATTAAAGGACTGTCTCTTGCTTGTAGCAGTTCAGTTCTCTAAAAGCTTTAAATGTTCATGGTGGGATGTTACTGATTCTGCCACTATCCAAGGTTAGGAGGACCAAAGATGTAAAACAGGAGTCAGTAGCTGCTCACAGAAAAAAAAAAAGAGTAAATCTGAAGGCCTTTGTGTTTCTGTGCTTGAGGTTGCTTTTGATGAGTGTCTTGGGTAGCAGTGGCAAAGTCAATGGCATAGAGCAATAAAGAAAACTTCTCTAGAGCCGGTGCTGTGTGTCAGAGTTGTAGGTCTTCCAGCTAATGTGTGTGTAGCCAGGAACTCCTGTCAGTACATCATGTTCTTCTTCAGCACCGTTAACTCTTGGGGATCCTAGGATTTTCCAGATGCAGAAGTGTTACCTCTACGTTACTACCTGCAGAGATGCTTTTTACTGTTTCTAGATTGGACAAGCGTACAGTTTATCTGAAGTCTCTGAGAAACTGTTCCATAACAGGATGGAAGTTAAGAAAACTGAAACCAGGGAGGAGTCTATTACTGCATCATTTCATAAGCAGCTGAAGGAACAAAGCCTGGGCTACAGATCAGCGTCCCTGAAGATTTCCTCATAGTTGGGGTATTTAAAAGTGACCTCCCTCTTACAGGTTTTCTGGTGTTTAACTTAGTCTTGCAGGCTTCCTCTTGGCTGGGACACTTGCGGGATCTTCTGCCCTTAGGTAGTCAGTTGCCTATTTTCATGCAACTTGAAGGAACTTGGTTAACCTGAGATTTCCATTCTTTTGTTAAATTTGTTTGAAATCAACCACCACGTTCAGTATTTATTAGGGGGTGACACAGATCACATAATTACTTTAATGTTTATTCCTTATATCATAGTCTCACAGGAAATTAGGTAAACAGTCTTCATCCTAAAAAGTCTGCAGAAACCGTGTTTGTTACTGTGAAAGCAGTGTCCTCTGGGTTTAATCATTCTCTCTATATTTAATGAACTTTGAAAGAGGTGAAGAAAGTGATACTTTTAGGGAGAGCATGGATCAGAGTTTCAAACGTTCAGCTATACATACCAAATCTCTTTTCAGTTTATAACTTTATCTGCAAGGTCTAAGAGGATCATTAAGATTGGGAAGAGGAAGGGAAGATGGACCTAACCCAAGACACAGAATAAGATTGCCTGGGTGTAATTATCAAGGCTTTAACTAGTCAGGATTTTCATTCATACTGTTGCTTCTGTTGAAAAGTTGCTTACAATTTCCTTTTTTTTTGGTTTTTTTNTTTTTTTTTTTTTTTTTTGTAAAAACATAACGTTCACATCAAATTTCCAGAACTTGAGCCAATAATATGTTTTTATTTGATAGGCTGGGAAAAAACAGTATTTTACGAACTTTCTTTGGTTTTCCCCCTATATGGGTTGTCTTCTCACTGTCAAGAGACTTGTCAGGAGAGGAAATGCAGACTGCCCTCTGTTCTGGCTGGGCTGCTGTGCATCGCTGTCTTGTATTTTAGCTAATGCAGCTTGACTGCTCCTGGGCTGTAAGTAGGTCTGTGGGCTGTGGACTAGCTCAGGATCTCTGCATGGTGGTGCCTGGTTGGGGAGGAGTCATACTGTGATGCGGAGACTAAAGGCCACATCACCGAGATGCTGTGGAGGGTAACGGCACAATACAGGTGCAGGGTGTAAAAGTTCTGCTCCTGTTTTCTGTGCAGAGCTGGTGCATCACCTCTGGTGGGCTGACACTGCCGTGTCTGTTCCCAGTGTAAATCTGGAGGAGAGCTATCTGTCTGGCATACAGTGCTGTCGTCAGGGCTAAGCTGAAATCCCATCAATAGTGTGAGCTGGCACAGCCTGATGTTATTGCCGAGGGACATGGCTCTGCTGCCCTCTCCTCCCCTCCCAGTGGGTACAGATATTTGTGCAGCTGCGCAGACAGTGTCTGCATGGGTAAGCTAAACAGGCCTGGGGCATAGGCCCAAGCACTGGCATCCTCTCTGTTCATACTGTCAATCGTAGTATGGTCTACAGTACAGCTCTGGGCCAGCCAGCACCTTTCCCAGCAATGCTCTGGGTGGCAAAGGCCGGTCACTGGTTCCAGCTGGCACTTGGGATGTAGTCCTGTCGGTGGCAATGAGCGAGTTTGGCTGTATGGACACAGGCTGCTCTTTGGAATAAGTAGGTAAGAAAAATAACTATAGTATCGTGTGACAGTTCTTTAAACCTTGGTAAGTTGGCTGTCTCTAATTGAATATACTTGGACTCATGTAAGTGTGATTTTTTCATATTCCTGCCTCTCTGCTGGACCAAAACGTAAATGATAACAGGAGAATTTGAAAACCTGTTTCACAAAAAGCTGTACCTAGTTTTTGTGTTCCATCCAAGCATCTTTGTATAAGGTGGAAAGACCACATGAAGTTGTAAGTATGCAAACACTGGGCAGTAACCACGATGTCACCTGGGTTTGACACCTGATGTCCTAAGTTGCAGTTTTTACTCACCAATAGGCAGTGTCAGAACCTGAACTCTGCTTGATAAAGCTGAGAAACAAACGCTTCCAGGATTGAAACATACTATATTTTGCACCTCTAAAAGTCAATTTTTCAAAAGTAAGATTTCTTCCAGCATGTTGGAGCAGAGGTTCCCTGAAGGAAAAGAGCAGAAGGCTCTACTAGAAGGATTGCTTTCATTATACCCAGAGGCCAAACTTCTGCACGTGCTCCCGCTGAAAGTGTTTTGCTTAACCACTCCTTCACAAAATCATCATGGTAGGAAAGGCCCTCTGAGATCACTGAGTCCAACCATACACACAGAAAATCCCCCTACAATCTCAGCCACTAGAGCATGCCCTTCAGTGCTGCACCTAAGGGTTTCTTAAATGCCTCTGGAGAACCTTGGAGTACATTTCAGTCAGCAGAACTGACTTCTTAATGAAACTGAATGGACAGGTTTCCTATTGCTTTTGACCCCCAAAATGCACTGCTCTCCTTTCCCCTCAAAACTATAGAGTTCATCTGTTTCTATATAATTACTGCCTTTTACCTAGTCATTCCTTTATTATTGCTAGAAGGAAGCATGGACATAGAGCTCTTAACGTCTTCACTGCATTCAAGCTAAAAGTGGATTTGGTTTCCTAAGATAAAATCATGGAGAGATTACATTTTATGCTGAGATAATTTTGTACTGCTTTGTTTCAAGGTTTGCTCTTGACACGCATGTTTCCTGTTAGCCCAGCAAAAGCTTTCTAATGTGTCTGTTTTCTTCATTCTTCTTTTCACAAACTAAAATAGCCTAGTGGTGCAGAGACTGTCGGCATTACCTTTGTTGCCTCCTTACACTTGTCTTTTACACAATAATTTCTGGGAAACAATCCTATTCCTGGAAGTTCATCACATTCCACACAGTTGTGTGGCCTCAGTGATTGTGTTCTTCCACTGAATCACTTGAAGCAGCTGAACTTCCATTTGTGTTTGGGATTCCTGGAAGGTTTGTCATATACAGTGCTCTGAAAATGCAATACAGTAGATGAAGCCAGGCATAGAAAAATGCATGGTTCAGTCTCTTAAATTATTGTTAGCCAGTCTAAAGGGGAAGTTGTGTATTGCACAGTCTGAGTCTTAAAGGTCTCGTGTAAATATATAATCTTTAGCCTCTTGCTGAACGAAGAGTCATTGTACCATTTACAGTCCAGCCAACTGCAAGACCAAAGCAGCTTGCATGGCGTTTCATCCCCTTACGTTTGTGCTGTAGTGAACAATCTTATCTCTCATCTCGGCTGCACGCAGGACTGTTTCAGTATGTAAGCATGTGCATGTAAGCGTATGCAAGTGCATCCAGCCTCGATCCTAAATGCTTTAGTGTGATACTTGTTCACTTAGATTGAAACTCCTGGGCTGCTTGGACAACTCAGTAAATTACATCTACCAAAACCACCTACGGATGTGAAGAGGGAAGAACAAAGCCCTCGGGCTACAATCTTTCAGCTGTACAAATGGCTCACAGGCAGAGCTTGGAGGGCACAAATGCACTTACAGAAGTAACAACAAAGAGACTTTTAAATGTGGAGTCACTGATCCAGCTGAATTTGGTGCAGACCCAGGGGGGAGCCAACCTGTGACAACCTAGGAAAGAAAAACTAAAGGAGTCAGGTGCATGCTGTGTGTATGATGCCCGAATAGTCAGACTGAGAATGAGTGTAGGCCATAGATGGCTGTTATTAATGCCCTCTCACCACAAAAGACTGTTCTGGACAGTCTTGCTGATCATTCCTCACTCTAATGTACGGTTATTTGCTTCAGAGGCTGTGCCCTCCTTGGCCTTTGTACCAAACGAGTTCTGGAGCAGTGAAATCTTTTGTGTTGTTCCCCTAGTGAAGGAGTGGGGAGTAGCCAGAGTTGAATCTGTAAACTAACCCCAAGTTTTTTGGTGGTTTGTTTGTTTTTGTTTTTTTTCCCTAGTAGTTAGATTCAAACTGATTCTGAGTGAAGAGCAAGGCTCAAACTGGAAAACAACAGAGGAAAAAAAACCTTTTAACTGTGTGTGTTGAAATGGGAGCAAGTCTGAAGGCAGCAGGCGTAACTGCAGCAGGGTCAGATGCATTCCACATAAGCGACTGTCGGCTGATGAATAAGCGTGAGGCAGGATGTGTGCCCAAGTACGCTGTCGGAAGTACTGCTGGCCTGGACCTCTGTCATGTGTGTCTAAGCAGCAAAAGGTGTATCCTTTAATCTGCTGCGTGGGCCTAGTCTAATGACGCAGGAGAATGTTGGGAGCTGCCTTCTGCCATTACGCTAGTGATCTAAAGAATTATCCTGGTACCAAACTAGAATGAGGATGTGGATGCTTTCAGTCTGTCACGCCTCCATTGGTGGCAACAGTGCGTATATGACCTATGAGCTGCACTTCCATTTACTTCCAACTTACACCAGAACTTAGAATCATAGAATGGTTGGAGTTGGAAGGAACCTTAAAGATCATCAAGTTCCACCCCCCCCTGCCATGGGCAGGGACACCTCTCCCTAGAGCAGGTTGCTCAAAGCCCCATCCAGCCTGGCCCTGAACAGTCCCAGGGATGGGGCATCAACAGCTTCCCTGGGCAAGCTGTTCCAGTGCCTCACCACCCTCACAGTAAAGAACTTCTTCCTAATATCTCATCTAAATCTCCCCTCTTCCAATTTAAAACCATTACCCCTCGTCCTGTCACTACACTTCCTGACAAAGAGGCCCTCCCCAGCTCTCCTGTAGGCTCCCTTCAGATACTGGAAGGCTGCAATAAGGTCTCCCCAGAGCCTTCTCTTCTCCAGGCTGAACAGCCCCAGCTCCTTCAGCCTGTCCTCATAGGAGAGGTGCTCTATCCCTCTAATCATCTTGGTGGCCCTGCGCTGGACCTGTTCCAACAGTTCTATGTCCTTTCTATGTTGAGGACTCCAGAGCTGGACACAGTACTCCAGGTGGGGTCTCACAAGCACAGAGTAGAGGGGGAGTATCACCTCCCATGACCTGCTGGTCATGCTTCTTTTTTGCATAATAGTTCAGTGATGCTTAGTACTATAAATCCAAAAATATGATTACTTTTATCTGACCAGACTCTTGTCCATTATAAAACTACTGAGCTCACACAGAAGCCACCAGACAATACTGTACGTTTTGCTCCTTACCATCTATGTCTGTATCAGATAATCCCTTTGCAGGTAAATTATTGACTAACTCATCCCCAGCCCCCTGAGACCTCCTCTCTCCTGCCAAGGCACTGTATTTCAGAGAATCATTTAGACATGTGGGTTTTTTTGGTGTTGATCTGTTCCAGCAATTAACACAAAACATTGTTTATTTTAAGTTTAGGCAGCCAAGACTGCTGCTATATTTTAGTGGTTTCTAATTCTGAGAACCTATTCCAGTCGTGACCCTTTCCCAGCTAACAAGCATACCATATGTCTGATTACTCAGGTTCCCATGCAAAGTAGGAAATTAAGAATTCCAGATGATTAACAAACATTTATTTTTGTTTATTTTGAGATGACTGTTTTAAAATACCATAAAAAATTAAGGGACCTGTTTCTCAAACATTTACTTTATCGTTTAGATGCGTAAAAAGATATTTTCTTAAGAATGTGCTGTTTGTGTTTTTAAATTATGATTTATTGACGCAAGTTTGCTTAGCAGTACAAGATCTGCAAGTAGGCGTTTAAAGACAGTGGGCAAAAAGGTGGGTAATTCAACGATGGAATTCAGGGAGGCGGGGAGGGAGGAGATGGAACTAAGGAAAAGCATTCCAAGCTGAGGTGTACTGACAGTGAAAGACCTGGATCTTCCTTGAAACACCCAAGCCCCACAGCATGACGCACAGTGGACCACCACCAACTGTCTGTTACCCCTTAGCAGGGCGTCAGCCAGGGAGCACACCAAACGACCAGTGGCTCAGTTCAAGACAGCGCTGGAGCCAGGGTACCAGTCAGGGCACGTCACCACTCCGGCAAATAGAGACTTCCCTACAGGTAGAGCTGCTTAGTATTAATCTATAGATTCTGTGCATAAATCTGGCTGTGAGCAGACTGGCTCTGGGAGTAATCGTGGTCTGGCTTGTGCAAGGGGCAGAAGGCTCTTGAGAAAACCAAGTATGAGAGACAACCCAGCACCCGAACTAAGCCATGTCTCTGCGTGTTTGAATGAGCATAAGAGGTGGTGCCCATACAGAAAAAATGAGAATGCCTGTCAGACCAACCACAGCAGCTCAGTAGAGAACATCAGAGGGTACAGACTCGGGGGGAAAGGCTGGGAGACGGGACCTGGGGCAGCCTCAGTTATCACCAGAGGTGGGGATTGACTCTTGTCCTAAAATCCTCTGCCAGAAGGTTTGTCCTTGCTACTGCTTGTTTATTCCATCACACCCATAAAGATGCACTGGTAGTAGTAAAAGCCTCAATTATTTTGAAAGTAGCATTTAATGAAGTCCTTGTTTTGAGCTCCGTCTGCTGGGCTCCATCCTTCCTGCCTCATGTGAGCAACCCCCACTCATTGCATCACATCTAAAATTAGACAAGATGCTGTATCCTGTGAAGCACACGGCTCAGGGGCTCAGAGCTGCAAAAGCCATACCAAGCAGAGCTGCACAGCTCCTCAGTTAGCAAGATGTTTTCAGACAGATCGCTGAAGACGACCTAATGATGATCAGAAGTTTAACAGAGGTAAAGCATCATTCAAATCCAGGAGCTCCAGTTCAGCCAAAGGTCAGAAAATGGCAGTTAGTCCTGTTTATTTTGGCATGTCTTTAGCTCTCTGTTTTCTCAACACTGCGAGGTACTTGGGGATAGCTGTCAGTAGCTTCTCTTCAGAGAACTAGTCGGGCCAAATTCTTCCTCAATGTAATTGCACTGCTTCCATTGTAATCACACAAGTGATGAACGTGGCTCCTCTTTACTTAGAAACAGCAAAAGAACTCAGGAGATTAAACATCCTTTCAGTGTTTTCCTTCTGATTAAAGCAGGTTTTAGCACGTAGAAAATGCTGCAGGTTTAAGAAAATATAGCATATTCTTCAGCTTGCTCTAAAGCTTTGCCCAGACTCAGCCCATAGCATCCGTGCAATTTATTTTAAAAGTCCGTATTTCCAGTGCACTGCTATTATTTAAACATCTGGTGCACTTAAAATTCATATTTCACAAACACTAATCCAGGGGGAGAGGGGTTAAAATGTGAAAGTAAAGGAAAGCAAACTAGGGGAAAAGATAAACTTCGACAGAAACTTCAAGCAGCTGAGAAGCACTAGAGCTGTCAAATAATGCATTCTGGATTTGAGCTGAATCAAATCACAGAAGCAGTTTTTCAGAACTTCGTCTGAAAGCAATTTAGCTTTTCTGTGTTAGCAGATTATGTGTTTTCAACAGCTGTTGGAGAGATGACTTATGAAAAGCATTTTCATTGTGGGTGTGTGTCCAAGTATAGACAAAGCTCTTGCACTGAAACCCCTGTTTACTTGCCCAGATCTCTCCTGAAGCTGAGAAGGGATGTGGTCTGTCAAGCTCTGCGCAGCACCATCTCCACAGCTCCAGCTCCAGGGCTGCTCTTGGGATCCGAGATTTTTGGGTATGGGATGGCTGTGATGGAGTCTTTTCAGGGTGCATCCTCNAAAAAAAGAAAAAAAGCAAACCCTGAGGAGGGATCAGAAGGTAGGGGCCAGATCCTGGCAGATGCGATGTTGGTGCCAAGCAAGGTCTTCAGGGTTGAGTGTCCTGAACCTGGAGCACAGCTGGGGACTGGCCCACAGGTACCTGAACTGGGGAGAACTGACGGTACGATCTGTCCCTGCCTGTGTCCAGCTGGGTTTGGAGGCTGGTCTGTTGTAACTCGGGTGCAAACCAGTGCTGCTCTGGGTTCTGTTGTAGTGCAGGCACTGCAAGGTAGCACTCAGTGGCAGCAATAACACTGTTAATGTTTGTAATTTACGAATGACAGAATAGGACAACTGACACCAAGGACAAACGTGCTAACTTTGCAGTAATAGCATTTCTTATGTGACCTGTCCCACAGTCCTCTGGAGTCAATGAAGAACAAAGAGGCAATTTGAAATCAAAGGATGTCAAAAACTTGCAGTTGTACAGATGGCTGAGTCCTGTTGTTGTTGCCTCTAATTTTTGTAGCAACCATATTTTTAGTAAAGTAAATACCCCACAATTACTTCAGACTTCACCTGTCTAGATGGTCTTAAAATACTGCAGGAATTCACAAATAAATTACAGTTTTCTGCAGGCAGCAGAATTTTTCCAGTGGAGCAAAGGCTGGCATGTTTAATATCAAATGTGAATTTTTGGGCCTTCTTCCATCAGAAACTCACACACTAGAACTGCACTAAGCTTCCATCCCCAAACCCATCAGCTGAAATGATCCACGGGCCATGTTTTCTATTGCATTATCGGTGACCTTCTTCGCATGGGAAGCTCAGCTCAGTTCTCCAGGTACTGCAGCAACTCAGAACAAAAATAACCCCAAAGTCCACAACAGGAAACATTAACAATGGCAGGATTACTGGCCACCATGTCACCATAAAATAAACGAGCAACTGAGAGGGAGTTCAGGGAAAAGCAGTGCCATGATTAGGTAACGGGAAGGACTGACTTATGAGAAAAGATTAAATGAGCTAAGTCATGACGAAAGGGTGAAGGGAATAACTGCCTGCAAATGTTTGAAAGAAGAAACCATCCAGGACAGGGAGGGATCCTCTAAGACGCTGCCAGGAGTTAAGAGTAATGGAAAGAAACCAATAAAAAGAGAATGAAGGCAGCAGTCACCATAACCATTTCTTTAGCTCAGAAAAGAAGTCTGGTGCTTTTGTCCACCTTGGAAACCTTGCTTGTTTGCCCTGTGTTACTCCTCAGTCGTATCCCCCAAAGTACGGGGCTAGTGCTTAAAATTACGTAATGGTGCAATATTGCTGAAATCTCTTAGGCTGGCGGCTCTGAAGGAGTGTGAGGGAGCTGTGCCAACAGCCTCTTCCAGCTCCTGCCAGATTCAGACCCTCCTGTCTCGTGGTGCCTCAGAGAGCCTCGAGGCTTCAGCTGAGGAAAGCAGCTCTGCAGGGCAAAGCACTTAAGCAAACACTTCAGTCAAATGATGAACTGAACTCCCACAGACATAAATCACATCAGTGATTCCCAAACGAGGAACCTGAGTCTGCCTTTTAACGGTCCCTGAGATGGACGGGTCAGGAAGTGCACGAAGCCAGGATTACCCACAGCCATCCACGGCAGACCTTCAGTCCACATCCCAATCCAGTTAATATTTTTGCAGCAAAACAGCTGTCATGCCTCATGTTGTATTTGTTTCCATTAACTCCCCCCCAGTGGGATTATATATTTGTATTTCTTTGTTTACATATTTGTCCTGTCCCTAAGGGGATTCACGCCATCCCTAAGGTTAGGGGCAAGTCATTAGAGGGCAAGTACCTCCCTCTGATGCAGAATTTGTCCTGTCTCTCCGTTCTGCCAGAGATATAAATCTTTCTTGGAAATGCTGGGCAAAAGTCCCTTCAAATATGTGGTTTCTTTCAGCAGCAGTTTTCAGTCTGCGCTTTTTTGAATCGCTGGGCCAGAAGTTTGTGTTTCCAATTGTCACTCTTTGAGACGCTTTTCTATTGTTAATGCCATCCCGGGCGCTCCGCAGCCTCCTCTCCTCGGAGGCTTTCCGCGGCCGCGCGCCTTGAGGATGGATCTTTCCATAACAATTCCCGCTGCCAGGTTCCAGCCAGGGACCGCAGCCGCCCCTCTCCGCCTGCCAGGGCATCCCGCGGCAAAGCAGAACCACCCCCCGGCCCGGTACCCAGCCCGCCGCCGCCGGGGATGGATGCCGCC
>VXBW01002380.1:433182-470056 GCA_013400375.1 Thinocorus orbignyianus | reverse complement strand
CCAAACCCCAAAACCAAAAAAACACCCCACCTCAACCCGCAAAACCCCAACCCATCCCGCTTCACGGGGAGGCGGCGGTTCGGAGATGCGGGGAGCGCCGTCCCGCCGTGCCCGGGGGGGGTCCCTGCCGCCCGGCCCGGCGGGGAGCGCAGCCCCGGCGGCATCTCCGGAGCTCGGGGCTCTGCTTTCGAGGAGATTTAAAAAAAACAACCCGAAACCAGCGCCCTGTCCTGGTTTGAAATGGGTTGAGGCCGGCCGTGCCTTGTCGCAGTGATGGGCGGTTTTGTTCATTATTCACGAAATGCAGTTTGTCCAGTTCGCTGGAAAGAGTTGACCAAGCAAAATGAGCGGCTTGGGAAGGACCGCCGAGTGTAGCCTGCTGTGATTTCACTAGGATGAAAATCTTTAAAAATGAGGAATTTTATTGCACAGATGTGAGCTATGACTTGCCTTTTTGAATTTATTTTTTTAACTTCTGGAATAAGTACTTTCAGTGAGAAAAGGCACTGCATGACGAGCAGCACTGTTTGAAGACACACACATACGTGTCTGTTCCCATCAGAGCACTGTGGGCTTGAGTGATGCTGTTAAAAACTGGACAGGCAGAACGGTGATAGACTTCCTTACAAGATAGCGGAGAAAAAGGTGGCAAGGCTGGAAATAATTCTTTTTTTTTTAAAAATCTCCCTCCTCCATTCAGCCAAGCATGGGTGTTCACCCTGGACTTGCTTTTACTTTTCTTTGTGGCATGCTGAGAGCGCTCAGAGGGTAGCGCGTGCTCCCCCGGGCCCAGTCTTCTGCTGTTTGCCCCTGTTGTGCGGGTCAGCATCGCGAGCCGCACTGAGCACACCTCCCAGCTCATCCCTAATTTTAACCTGGCTTCGGGTGCCTGCTGCCTGGCGAGTGTGGGTGCCCAGGGGCTGCCAGCGAAGCACAGCAGCCCGGTGCTGAGCACCTGTGGTTTCTGAATCATTTCCTTCCCCAGTTGTATTCTGAGTTTGCTAAATGCGTGGCAGTTGTGATGCTGTTTTCTTCCATTCTGAACACTAACAAGCCCTGCTGGAGCTTTTACCGGAATATAACTTCCTGTGGGCTCTTTTTTTGTTATTCTTCACTCTTGTAAGCGGCTCTGGAAAGCAGCTTTCTGATGGAAAGCCTAAAAATCTAGTTACTGTGTGTGCCTTGTATTAGAAATGGCCAGTGCTGGTTGTGAGTGAAGAACAAAATCAGCAGCTGCTGGATGAATTCTTCCCAGGAGTTCCTTGCCTCGGTAAGGGACTATCTTGCCATCAGTTTCTGTACCAGTTTGAGCAGACTTCCTGAGGCAGCCGCATCCCACCTCGCTGTCTGGATTTTGAGGCCCACAGTCTCTGACTGGGAGGGGGGCTGCATCCAGGCTGGGGAGTAGAGAGGGTTAAGCAGTATTCAGGTGCCCTTAGCGCCAGAGCCAAGACATAGAAGGACCCGAAATAAGGAATTGGGTCAGAGAGTCCTGGGAGGAGCAGTTCCCCTGATTGTCCATTGACCTCAGTTGCAACTGGTTGAAGTGGTCCCTATTCACCACCAGAAAAGGCACTTCCCAACCCAAGCCTTTTTGAATGCTGTGGGAAGTAAAAAAAAAAATAAAAAAATCTATTACCTTCCAAACAATTCACAATAACAGGAGCTGGAGTTTAATTTTGCAGGATTTTTTCCTCTTTGAGAAAATTTGGTGAAAAGGTATTGTCCTCGTCACAGAGTTGTGAAAGGCAGGGGAGGGGCTGTGTATTAAAGAAAGCCCTGAAAATGAAATATATGACATCGGGGGGTGGGGGAGGAAGACAATCCACAAATGCTTCCCTAAAAACCTTACTTAGTAAAGCAAGAAGCCATTCTCCTTCCAAAATGATTTGTCAGAAGAATGTTAAGAAGTGCTGGATTCCACATAACGGAAACTTTACTCTCTTCTTCATCCTTTAGCTGTTTGCCCAGGGATTTTGTGCAACAAATTTCTGATGCAAATGCGAGCTACAGTGCAAGGACTTTTGTTGGGGTTTGTGTTTCTAAGGCCTCTTTCCCCTTAGGAAGATCCTAGGTTTGACTCGCTTCTTGGGCGTGCGTGAGGATGCATGAGCAAACGCTCCATCATGTTCATTCACAGCATGGGGCAGGCAGCGCTGTCTCCCTGTCCCCAGGCAGGCAAAGTGTCACGGAGCTGTCTTTAAACTTCACAGTCCCTGGGTCACCTTTCCTGCTCTGTATTCCTGTTACATTTTAGTGCCTGCCACAAGCAGCTCATCAGGCACAGCATGAACTTCACAGCTGTGTCATCCAGAGGGTCATAGGCTTGGACAGGATGATTTTTTTCCAGCATTTTTTCCCAGTGTTTGATCAGGTCACGTTTTTAAAAGGTAGGATAGTGCCATGTGTGTGCTTTGCACATTTTCTGTTTGTTTGGGAGAATCCTGCACTAAGACATAGGGCATGTTTTTTCTTGGCTTGAAAGTAAAACAAATGCCTCCCTGGAAGCAGGGAATGACACTGTTCTCCATGGAGAGTTGCTGTTGTGGCAAGTGTACCAAAGTTCTGCTGAATTTGAACCAGCACGTGTGAAAATGTTTGTTCCTGTAAAGTAGCATTAAAAATCCATTTTTCTCTCTGTCAAAGTAAACTTTAAATTTTCCACTGAGTTTCAGGTGAGCAGCATCCAGCGTTTTATAGCAGCTTCAAGTCCTGAGCTAAACCATGATCTGCTGAAAACGGAGATGGTAGCTCACATCTCCCTTCAGTGGCAAGAGCCCACAATGGTTTTGTGCTGATGGGAATCCAAAATTTAACAAACCAGCAATAGGAGTGCTGAAGTGCTGAGGACTTTTCCATTTTTATTTACTGAAAGCAAGATGGGAGCTTGCACTTATTGCTTGCTCTAGAGCATATAGTGAAGCAGAACACAGGTCAAGCCCTGCCCTGTACATGCAACAGTGTAAGATCCTGATATACGTGTGACTTACAGCAGAATGCAATGGCTCAGAAGTGCGGGTTGCTGTCAGAAAGCAAGTGTGGTGTTCTGAGTGAGCACCATTAGTGAACTCATTTTCCAGTTGATGTCAGTGCTTCATGTGCTGTCTCAAGGGTAGATAGTTTTTGTGCAAGCGTATGCAGCAAGACTGGTGTTTGCAGACAATATGGTCAGAAAAGCCCTATGTTCAATGTAATGTTACTAAAAAGAGTCTTTGCTCCTCACCATCATTTACCCATGTCAACATAATTTCAAAGACCTGCACACCTGCAGTAGTGTGGTCAGAACCCCCCCAGCAACTGCTTTGATCTCACAAAGTTTAGGCTTGATGGAAACAGCCTTTCTTTCTCTTTCATTGATAGAGCAACAGACTTTTTGGGGGAGGAAGTTTAGAACGAATCCCTCTTTGGTGGGCCATGGCTACACACTGTGCTGAAAGAGTCCAATAAAGAAGTTTGGCAAATAGCTCTAGTTTGCACCATCTATGAAGATTATGATCTTTAAAAGTTGTCTTATGCAAATAGCAATTCTGATTCTGTAGCTGTTTGTGTTTATCTTCAAGCATGTGTCGATCACATCCATTTTATGTGCTTGAACACATAGTTTTTCTTGTTCTTTCAGGAGTATGGATGAGACTCTTTATCATTGGGGATTTTTGTCACAAAGGATGGTTTGCGGGGAGGAAAATGCATCAGCTGTTTCAGGCTGAGAATACCTGCATGTTTATCCAGGCGTTTTGGCATCCATGTTTTATGAGACTATTGCAAAGTTTAGAAAGCTCTCTTGTGTAGTGTGCAAGCAGGAGCAGAAAAGATCCTTTATATGAAAAAGTCTCAAACATCGTGCAGGCATTTTTTTAAATGTTTTTGGCTCAATCATCGCATAAAAAGTTTTTAACTAACTTTTCAGATGGTTGAGCTGCTTAAGACTGAGAATGGACCCTTTGTGCTTCCTGTCCCAATTAGGAATTAATTTTTAATTATATCAGATGATCATTTTTTATTATGAGCACTTGTATTAGCCTGAGGCCCCTGCCTATTCCTTTGACAATGAATGGCACTGGTTTGTATAATACTGTCTGTCCTGTAACATTCTGTGGTGTTGTTTCTGTCTTCATCGTCCAAGTATGTTAAACAAGTGTTTGTGTAAAAGCCTGGTGTAACTTTGATTAAAACTTGATGGGAGCTTACTTTCCTCAGTCATTTAGACATGTTTCTGGAGTACTAAAATGCCACTTACTGGATAGTTTCTTGGTCAGTGCTTTGGTTTACTGGTAAAGGTTTTCACTCACATTAAGAACGTTTGCAGCTCTGGAAAGAGGGCTGGCAGCTTGAGTGATAGCCCTGATAAACTAAGAATGTTACTCCCAGAGCTGAAAAATGGTGAGTATTGCCTTTGAAGTAGTCTTTGACATGGAACTGCGTAGCATATACTTTTCTTTGGATTTGGACAAATAGCTCAGCAAAGACAAACCTCCACACAGGCCTGTGTGCTTAAGTACAGAAAGAACTCCTATTGATTTCAGTGAGACTTTATCTGGTAGGATCTGGCCCTGAACAGCTTTTTGTCTTCAGTCCAACCAAACTGAAGTCAAAAGAGCTCCTGACAATAGGAAGTCTTTTTGTTGTGTGATACATGAAAAAGTGCTATGACTCAGTTAAAACAAACAACAAGGTTATTGTCTGGGACCCGTTGCCAAAGCAGCACTTTACGGTATGTGTAGGTGGAAATTGCAGCATATATTTTGACATGCAGTTTATTAAAGTTACTTCCTCTTTACGTCCTTTGTGTCTCTTCTTTATGTCCCTTATGTCTCCTCTGAGTTCTGGGTTCAGACATTTGAGCTTCCACTGCGGCGACGGATGATACTCACAGCCCTGAGCAGGGGGTTCCCTGCCACCTCTGAATCCACCACGCTCCCTCCTGGGTGCTGTGGAGAGAGGCAGCTGAAACCTAAAGGTACACTGGATGACTGCAGTGTGGGCCTCAGAAACTGAGAGGGAAAAGAATGGAAAAGGTCTAGGTGTTCAGCAAGTTTCTGGATGTTATACCCATTCCAGTTTTCTCAAGCCACTAAATCCCCAGTGCTTTGTTGGAGTCTTGTCCATGGTTGGGAACTGGCAGAGCTGGGGCACTGGGGAAGCTCGGTGGAAGCTTGGTGAAATGGAGGACAGTTTTGCAGTAGAATCACGGAATGGTTAGAGTTAGAAGAGACCTTAAAGATCATCGAGTTCCAAGCCCCCTGCCATGGGCAGGGATGCCTCTCACTAGAGCAGGTTGCTCAAAGCCCCATCCAGCCTGGCCTTGAACACTTCCAGGGATGGGGCAGCCACAGCTTCTCTGGGCAACCTGTTTCAGTGCCTCACCACCCTCACAGGAAAGAATTTCTTCCTAATATTCAAGATAAATCTCTCTTCTTCCAATTTAAAACTGTTGTCCCTTGTCCTGTCACTACACTTCCCGAGAAAGAGTCCCTCTCCAGCTCTCCTGTAGCTCCCTTCAGATACTGGAAGGCTGCTCTAAGGTCTCCTCGGAGCCTTCTCTTCTCCAGGCTGAACAGTCCCAGTTCTCTCAGCCTGTCTTCATAGGAGAGGTGCTCCATCCCTCTGATCATCTTCGTGGCTGTAGTTGGGTTGTGACTGTGCTGGAGTTCAGGTGGCACAGCCTGGCCTTCTTCAAGCGTTCTCCAGTCAGCACACGAAACCCCATTTCTACGCTGCGTGGCTGTCACCCAGGGGACAGCCCAGCTATGGCCATCCAGCTTTCATCTGCATCAGTGCAGGTGTGGGGCCTGTGTAAACTGCACAGGTTGCTCAAACTGGGCTTGCTGGAATAGTGTCTTCGCTGGGCTGATTTTTGTCTGCTCCCCAGGTCACAGACTAATATCCACTGTGGTGCATAATTTTGGTAGTGTGTGTAGTGTGAACTCAGATGCACTCCAGTGGCTCTGTAGGGAAGTTTTGGCACGCTATCAGTCCAGAAAACTGGAAGAAGCAGTACGTTCTGATTTTGTAGTACCATTCATTCATATTTCCCCGCAAAGGTAGCAAAGGAAGTAGATGCCTTTCTGGTTTGTAGGTGGAAAAGCAGCGGCGTGGTGGGGTGATGTGGCGTGCCCAGAGCAGGAGCACAGGGAGCCCGAGGCCGGTCCCAGCAGGGAGTCCTGACCCACGCTCTGTTCTTCCTTTGGGCCACGTTTCATTGCCAGCCTCAGCCCCAAGAAAGTAGTTTGTTTGAAAAGGCAGTAAACACATGGACTTTTAAAAATAATTGTTTGGATGCAAATGGTTTGGGTTTAATAGCTTTCCAGTTCTTTAACGTGGGGTTTATGTTTAAGCAACAGACAGCATCATTTGTTTGTATTTCCTACTTCTGAATGATGATGTTTCTTCCTATGAAAATGTGTTACAAGCAACAGAACAAAAAGTGACCTGTCATGTTTGCAAAAGTAGCAGTATGTGATACTTTTTTTGCTATACTCCCAAACAGCCAGCATTCAAAGTGGTTTTTCCAACCCAAAAATATTGACAGCTTGTTTGGATTTGGTTTTGCTTTTTTTCATTTTATAGTACAGGAAACAAAAATGGCTGTAAAGCCTAAAAACTGGTCTCCTGAAATCCCTCCAATACAGGGAAAAGTTAGTAACAGAGATATTATCGTATATTACATAGGAATCACCCAAGTACCTACACTTACCACAATGCTGGACATTGCAAACATTGCTGGTCAATGCAAACATATGGCAAGATA
Source organism: Thinocorus orbignyianus (assembly GCA_013400375.1). Lineage (NCBI taxonomy): Eukaryota > Metazoa > Chordata > Aves > Ciconiiformes > Thinocoridae > Thinocorus > Thinocorus orbignyianus. The sequence continues at coordinate 463,308 of VXBW01002380.1, read as the reverse complement.
ATTACCAAAACTAAATGTCAGGGTAGTTCAGACACTGTTTCACTTTGTGTACAATGTGTGTAGAAATATACAGATAAGGATGGAACGTCAACCTCTTGGGAATTAGAAGTTGCTAATTCCAGCCCTTATCATCTTATTTCCCCGTTAGTTCTAATCTTGGTTTTCCAGACTTGGTGCCTCGTCCCTGGGTCCACTTTTAGTCCTCTGCTGGTTAGGTGATGAGTGGAGCAGGTTCATTATCTGTGACCTGTGGTGCCAGCACGGGCAGTGCCAGGAGCTGTGAGGGGCCTCGGGACATGTACTGAAGATGAAATACTCAGTTGCTGAGATCAAAGGACGCATGAAAAACCAGAGTTTCTAAAGGTTTATAAATTAGCCAGCTGTGGGCAGCTGTTCACACCGCAGTAAGAAGTGTCTGCCCCATACACAGGTCAAATTTGGGGGCATATGGGTCTTGAAAGTTTAAAATAAAAAGACCACAAGTTTTATAATGTTCACAGTCCAGTGTGGTTCCCCTAGGCTTGTTTCTAGAACTGGTTTGAATATTTGCTGTCTAGACCTTCACTTAAATTTTGTTTTAAAGTAGGCAAGTTTTTCTGTATGGTCATCCCAGGGGCCACACCCCAACAACAAATGCAAATTTGACAAAATTATAACCAAGAGAAACTGTGCTGATGTTAGTACCAAGCTGTTTCAATGCCAGACCATGACCCTGAGCCCTGGGGCCCCGCATAGACCTGTAGTTTTAAATTGGGTATTTAAGAATACATTTCCGTGAACCTGGCTGAGAAACACCCTTATCCCTTGTTTATTTAACTGTCTTAATGTGTGGTTCCCATTCAGGAAAAATAAGAATGCAAAATTCTGCGTTTCAGTGCATCCTCCAGCCCTGTGCTGAGAAGCGCTTTGGCTTAGATTCATCTCTTGTCCCAAGGCAACCAAGGCCACGCAGCACGGAACCACCTGAAAAGTGCTTCTTTATGGTATTTTTGTGGAGTGACCAGTATTCACAACCAAGGAGGGTATGCTGCAGGGTCCAGAGGCACACAGTGCCATGTCCTGTGCGAAGCAGAGCCCGCTGCAGCCCCAAGGCTTGGGCTCTGCCCAGTCCCCGCTGCCCGGTCCCAGGCTCCTTGTATGCTAAATATGTGCTGTGCTCTGTGCCTTTAATGAAGATGAATTTGCAATAAATCATGTATGGGAACCAGCCCAGAGACCTACTTGCAGCACTATTCCCAAAAGGCATTTCATAATTTATCCTAACACATGCAGCATGTTTAAAACAGCCAGAAGGGCGGGTTTTAAGTGCCCAGCCCCGGCACTTTCTCCTTCCAGAAGATCTCTGATGTGGCTGCGCTGTGACAGCTGGCACGGCCGAAGAGCCCCCGCAGCGAGCGGTGCCGGCTTGGGCACACTGTGCCGTGGCTGCTCCGTTGGGTTGCTGTCACTGGTGGAGGTAGAGTGGCTGCAGACACAGCTGGAAGTATCTCAGCAGCATCTCAGCATCTCTGTGCCCCTTGGTAGGGAGGCACTGCTGAGGTCTGGCCACTGCCCGGCTGTGCCCCTGGGGTCACCAGAGCTGCAAAGGCTGTCACTGCCCAGAAGATCCCCCGGCCACCCGCCCCGTGTCCTCTGAGCCACCAATGGGCAGGTAGTTTGTTGATTAATTTCCTTTATATCCTGCAGTGTGTGTCACACAGATCACCCGACTCCTAACATGTAATCGTTTTTCTCTTCAGGCGCACTGGCAAGAGCTGTCATTTCTTCCCAACTGTCCCCACCACTTTCCTTTATTCCCTCTGATGAAGACCAATTGCTGAGAACCTGGTTTGCTCCATCGTGCAGCCATTTCACAAGCATTCTTTGATTCAGTCTCTTGACTTATTAAGTCTAATCGGTTTCCAGTACTTTTCTCTCCCACTTGGATGTGTTTATTCTTCTTAGCTCTTTTAGGTCAAGTTAAATCACCGTGTCTCGCTCCTGATCGTTAGCTGATTCCCATGGTTAGTTTTTTCTGCTGGACTAAATATCACACCTTCCTTGTACATGGATTCCAGTATTTCATCTTACTATCACATACTCATTTTCAGTCATCAAGTTTGCTATATTTCCTAGAAATTTTAAAATAATCGTAAAAACCCCTACTAATGTCTCTCCTCTCAGGTTTTGGGACTTTTTTGTTTGGATTTTTTTAGTCATTGTTTTTTGTTTAATCTGGCAAACCCTCAGCTCTTTTCTGCAGCACTGCTTAACAGCCAGGTCAACTTTTTTAATCCAAGTTCCTTTTTTATTTCCTTCTGGTAGCTGAATACCAGATGATTTATCTCATGTACGGTTTTCTTTTCTCTGGAGACTGAAGATTATTAGAAATGCAAGAGAGAAAAAAGGGAATGAGTTCTGGTTTTAATTGAAAAAAATCATCCAATATTTAGAATGCAGTATTTCCTAAAGTAGGTTAGAATAGTATTTAATGTAAGTCAGATTCCACATTTCAGCTATGAGGTATTTTGCCATTAAATAGCATCTTGAATGTGAGTGAATTGGAATGAGTAATGCTTGGTTTTTACCAGCTGAAATGTCAAACTCCTTCTCTTCTTGTTAGAAGAGAGAAGAATCTGCAGTAAATGGTGCACAGTCCCGGGATTGCTGTGACTGGGGCTGCAGTGTGACATTTTTAGCATCCCTGTTTTGATTTGTTTAAATTCATGATTGACTGGATCTCTTTCCTTTGTAGAGACCTGGTTTGTGTGTGGTTCTAAAGGAGCCTGGCAGTGGGGTGGCTCTGGGCGAGGCAGTTGGGACAAGCCAGACTCTGGCCACAGCTGGGAGGAGGTTCTCAAGATTGCTCGGAGCCACATGGACCTTCTGTGGCTTTTCTGAGGCCTCAGGGCCACTTCTCATAGATGTGCTTCCTGTCACTGGACAGGCCAGAACGGAAAGCAAGCTAGAGGGAAGAGGGAGACAAATACAAAGCGATTTGGTGTCATTCTGTTCTGTGTGCAGATACCAGCAGCCCTGGTAAGCCTGGGCTTCTCTGCACTCCTCTTCAGTGTTTTCACCTTATTTCTAGGGGAGAAGCAATAAGGTTTCTCCAGAGAATGTTCAAGAACGGTTATCCCACTTCACATCCAACCTCCATTTAAAGCTTCTTGTGAATGTCTTTTTTTTGTTTGTTTGTTTCCTGAAGTTAAAAAATACAATCTGGCATTAGACATTGTTGGTTTATTTACCATTATTAGGTGCAGTACTATTGCCATCATTCAGTAACATTTGTTTTCTTTTTTAACAGTAAAGAAGAACAAAAGTGGCAGACAGGTTTTGATGTCTGGTGTTGGACTGGAAACCTTCCACCCTCACAGATGGGTTTTCTAGCAGGGCTGAGAGGGGCTTTCTGTATGCAGGTCTCCCTCTGCTTGGCCCATTAACCAGGGTAGCAGTATGTGCACTCTGCTAATGAGGAGTCACACTATGCAAACAGCAGCCTCTAAAGGGAACCAGGGATCCGAGCAGCGTGTGTTTCTGGTGCCAGAAACTATCTGCCTTTATCTAAATTCCCCACACATCACTTAGAAGAAATAAAGCAAATATACAATACAACAAAGGCCCCTAAACATACAGAGTGAAACCTATCAAGTGCAACAGCCAAATTAATTTTTGGTCTTGAAAGCTGTCCCCACACAGCAATTTCCAAGATAGTTTCTAGTCCCATCTGCTGCCAGGCACTGCCCCTGTTCCAGTACCGCCGACTGTCTTAGCGCTGTGGCTCGGATCACAGAGTTGCTCCGAGCTCTAACCAGGGAGAGCTGCCTCTCCCCAGGTTGTGGTGCGTGTGAGCACTCATGTTTTCTCAAGAGGCTCCACTGTAGGAAACATGAATGTGTCTTATCTGACATATTGTATAGTATTGTCTATACTTTCGGAAAAAACACCTTACAAATTGGACCCCTGGAGGCTGTGGCATCAGAAGATGAAGAGGAACCCTATAAGCCATTATTAAAGAGGAAAAAAATAATGAAAATGTCAAAGCCTCATGATTTTAAAGTAATTTGTAGATACATGTTCTTGGGTGTACTGATGGCATTCCAGTCAGCTAACTGGCCTTAAAACCTGAGCCGACAGCGGTTACAAAGCTTTGAACAGGACTGTTGCATGGCAACTGATTAGCTAACATTTATATTAGTCTATTCCTTTAAGAATTTTCTGGGGTTTTTGATGCTTGGTAGAAAAAATATTTTTTAAAGCTTACAAGCAGCTATTGCCGGTCACCTACATCTTATGTGGAAATAAAAAAGCGGAGGGTAATTTCTTACCAAGGGCAGTGAGACGCATGCAGGTATGGGAGAGAGACGGGGGGATGATTTCTTCAGCTTGGACACCTCTGGGAGCTGCCAGCGGAGGGATTCCCCCTCCCGGGTTCAGCTGCGGGAGCACTGAGCCTGGACCTCCAGTTTATGAGATCCATTTTTTCACTGGTATTTCTAAAAGGAAAGTGATAGCAGCAAAGGTTTGTCACAGCAGCTGCCTGAGCTATTCTCTGCTGTAGAGGTGTATCTTCCCTGGTGTGTCTGATGAGGATTTGCAAGACGGGCACACAAAAGTCAGAATTGTGGCTCCTGGCAGTGTGTAATTTGGTAACGAATGCTGCATTCCTTCGCCACCGCCGCAGCCATTCAGGCCTGTTGGCATGGACACTGCTGAGCCCCTGACCTGGCTGTGTGAAATCAGGCTTTCATTGCCGTCGCTTTCACTGATGGTCTATTAATTTGCAAGTACTGCAGAGGACAGCCTGCCTTCCTCCTGGGAATCACCAGCTGTGCGAGAGATGCCTGTAATTTCAGCTAACATCACAGCACGCATCCTATGGACGGTTTTTAGAAGAACAAGAGGCCGAGAGAGAGGTTCTCCTGCCTGGCCAAGTACCAACACAGAAGAGTTGCAAGAGGACAGGGGAGCAGGGAGCAAGATTTAAGAAGTTTTTACGCTACCCGCTCAGAAAGCTGCAAAGCCCCAGCCTGGCAACTCACCCAAACACATTTTACAGACATCACCTTGTGCTTTTGGGGACTGTGGTACCTCCTGAGGATCAGCTGGGCAAACAGAGGCACGGCAGTCCCTGAGAAGGTGTCCAGCTGAGCATCTTTCCACTCCAGTATGGCCAGTGTGGTGGGATTCAGTTCTAAATTCTTGGGATGGCTGTACACTTGTGATGAATTGCAGCCGTTAGTGCCCGAATCCTCCTCTGCCAGAGCGCTGGCTCTGAAGGGACTGAATCCCTTAAGTCCCTGGGCAGTGTATCAGCAAGTGTGCGCTTATCACTAAGCCTGCACACAGCTGGATGGCTCCAAGCCCACACTGATGGGTCCCAGGGCTCAGCTGAACCAGGATTATAGACTCTTTGAATATTCCTGTGAAATGAAGTGATCGTGGTGAGCATTTACAATATTAGTTCAAGAGCAAAAATTATAAATTGCACTTGGGATTATTGTTTTTGTTCCATTCCCATGTGATTTTATCTTTCCATCATAACTTACTGGGGAGTTTCAGTACTGGTTTGATCTCAGGGATTCAGTTACACAATATGCTGTAGGATTTAAAATCAGTTGCTTTGCCTGTACATGCTCATGTGTTAGCTGATTTTTCAGAGGAGGTGATGATGTAAGCCTCGACATCTGAGGTGAAGATAAGGCCCTTGATCTGCTTGTAGTTTTGGTTAGCTAAGGCACTTTAGCAACTTGCGCTCAAAACATGGGGGATGTCAAACTGCAGTGAGCATGCACACAAATATTCCTAAGCATCCCAAAACCACTATGGATAAAATGGAAGTGAATGAAAACGTGATAGCTGAAAGGGCCTGTGAAATGGGAGCGCGTGATGAGAATTTTAGCTAGACCTTTGAGATCAAGGCTAAGTGAGATCAACACTCCCAAAACTGAATGTCTCAAAAATCTACAGAATGGGCTGCTTTCCAGGGCTTCAGAAAGCCTCGTTGACCCATCAGATATGGTGGGAGACAGTGCAGAGAGGGGATTAGCCTGTCTGCATGGATGGGACCACAGCCTTCCTCTCTCTTCTTTACAGGAGCTGCAGGACAGCACAAGCATCCCTCTTCTGAGGCGGGGTGTCAGAGGGACCGCTTGGGCGGTAGCTGGGAGCTTTTATGCCACATCCTGGGCTTCTCATTTCTAGATCAGATTTGTTCAAATGTCACAGAATTACTTTTCATGCGCAGGCTGAGCGGTTCGGGCTGCAGGAGGCTGAGCGCTGGCCTTACTCTTTTGCAGGACGATGATTCCCGTGACCGAGTTTCGCCAGTTCTCGGAGCAGCAGCCGGCGTTCAGGGTGCTGAAGCCCTGGTGGGATGTGTTCACAGACTATCTCTCTGTCGCCATGCTGATGATCGGTGTGTTCGGGTGCACGTTACAGGTAAAACAAATGGGACAGAGGCGAGGCGGGGGCCCTTGGATGTTGAAAGAACACTGCACATAGGGAAGATCCTCAGAAAGATGGTGTCACGTCCTGATTTATCTCTTGGGTTCACCGTGAACAATGCAGAAATTTGCTGATCTCAGGGTTAAAGCTGTTTAGGTAGCAACACCAAATAACACAGACCAGACTTCAGCAGCTGTAAATCAGCAGAGTTGCACTGGAGCTGATGGAGCAGTGCCAGTGAAAATAAGAGCTGTTGCTTTGATTCCTGCCTGGATGCCTGTTTTTGACACAATTTCACATAACAAAACAGCTGATCGACTTAAGTTCTCACTTGTTACCATTTTTCTGCTTGGAAGTTTGAAAAATGTAATTCTGTAATTTCTGTTATCTTTATTTGGCAAATGTTAATATTCTTTCTGTCTCTATGCTTTAAAGAGATTTGAAATGAATGTGGTTATTCTATCAATGCCACCCACAGCTAATATTATGACTCTTCCATTCCAAAGCATCTCTGAGGATGCTTACACATAAACAATTGACATTGCTGTCAATCACTGTTAGTTACATTTTGCTAAAGAGCCAAAAGCTGAAAAAAACATGGGAAGTACTGTTTGGGATGGACCTCACAAAAATAGAAAATTACAGTACTAATTCAAACGTGGATCTCATGTTTCTCGGCATGATCAAGAAATAAAGCTAAATGGACACATTGACAGAACTCTTATTTCAGGGGAATTGGCTTACTTGCATGGCCCAAAATTTTCACATACTATGTCCTGAATTTCACATGAAATCAACTGTAGTTTTGCCTGTATTGTCCATTTTCAAGTATTTTCACTTGAAAAGATATGATGTCTATTGTCTAAAAATCTCTTTATATAGGGCTGAATTTTGCATTAGTAGCTGTTTGCTTAAGCATACAAAGTAGAACAGCTGTTATTTTTAAGTTTACCTGCGTGATTGAATGAAGCACACTTGAACATAGTGTGTGGAAATGCTGCAAATAACAAGCTTGGGTTTTTTTTACTATTCCATCTCACTACCAGAGGCATGAATCTCAGTTATAAATAATGAGGTATGTCAGAATAGCATTTACAGACAAAGATTAACTGCAGGAGTGTTTGATGTTCCAACAGTTATGGCACTGATATTGTTCAAACACTTGGCCTCCTCTCAGCATCTCCCTGTACCAGGGTAGATCATCGAGGAGGAGGATGTTGGTGGCTCTTGTCATGAACCCTGTAGTTAGTGCTTTCCACAACCTTGATGTCAAAGGATGGATCTGCACTACACCCACATTCTTAGTTTGGACTAATCCCAGTTAGTTAGTTACTTACTCAGGGCAAATAACAGAGCTCCTTGGTTTATCACATGGGTTGGAATTTTAAATTCAGATCTGTAGGGAACCTTGCACTGAACTCAAACTGTTAGCCCAAGTTAAACCAAAGGTGATTGGTCTTTAAAGGTGCTCTGACTTCAGTTTGCCAACATGGATGACCATCCCAAATTAAGGAAGATCCCCTTTTTTTGCATTATGAACAGGCTCCAGGACAGAAAGATAGGGCTACTTTTTTTTTTCTGACATCTGTGTGGTATGAGGACTGCATGTATATGTATAGGGAACTGAATAAAAATTGTGCCATGTGCGCACGCACCCAAATGTCGCCAATTCTCCATTACCCCTATCTGTCTTTATTAAGACTGAAGATTAATAATGCTTCAGCATAGATATGCCCACGCTAGCTCTTTGTCAGCCATTTTTGGTGTGATAAGACATCACAGTGTGAGCGTACAGCCACATGAATGCAGTTATTCAGCTTTCAAGCCTAAGCTATCTCTAAACTTTGTGTAGCCAGAATGAATACACCTGATGAGAACAGTCTGTCTCTGGGGAGAGCAGTGCAGGAGATCCCTGGTCTTTTCTGGAAGCATTAGCCACACTTTTCCTTTTTCTGGATTATTTCAATGCCCTCTTATTCACATCAGCTAAAGCACTTTAGCGACTTGCACTCAAAACATAGGAGATTTAAAACTGCAGTATGTACACAAATATTCCTAAGCATCCCTGAAACCACTATGAATAAAATGGAAGTGAATGAAAACGTGATAGCTAAAAGGGCCCTTGAAATTGGAGCGCAGGAGAAGAGTTGTAGCCAGACCTTTGAGATCAAGGCTAACGTGTATAAAACTGAATGTCTCAAGTATCTACAGATACTTGATCTACTTGTTTGTCTCTGGGGAGAGCAATGCAGGATATTCCTGTTCTCTTCTGGAAGCATTAGTCACACTTTTTCTGGATTATCGCAATGCCCTCTTATTCAAATTATGGAAACCTAGCCATAGATGAAAAGGGGTGACCTAGTTCTTGGCGTATAGAACAAATGTCTTGTTGGGAATAGTAATAATAATAGCACAGCCTGTTGGGCCAAGTGCCAGGGTGTGGGGAGGAATGCCTGGCAGCTGGAAGAACTCCAAGGACAGCTGCCCATTGGTACTGCCACCATTGTTATACATCAGTTTAAAATACATGTTTTTGTGTGTTTCAGGTCATGCAGGACAAGATAATATGCCTTCCAAAGCGCATACAGCCCTGCCAGAACCAATCTAATAGTTCAAATGTGTTTAACACAATCCCAGATACAACCCCCATTCCTCCACCCAAGCCATCCACCCCTCCAGCTACAGTTGAAATGAAAGGACTAAAGACTGATTTGGACCTTCAGCAATACAGCTTTATAAATCAGGTGTGCTACGAACGTGCCCTGCACTGGTATGCCAAGTACTTCCCATACCTTGTCCTTATACACACACTGGTCTTCATGCTGTGTAGTAACTTTTGGTTCAAATTCCCTGGATCAAGCTCCAAAATTGAACACTTCATTTCAATACTTGGGAAATGTTTTGATTCCCCCTGGACAACAAGAGCCTTATCCGAAGTCTCAGGGGAAGACTCTGAAGAGAAAGATAACAGGAAGAACAACGTAAACAAGTCTGCTACTATCCAGCCAAGCACTGAGGGCACTTTGGTCAAAACACAGTCTTTAAAATCAATCCCTGAGAAGTTAGTTGTGGATAAGGGAACACCTGGGGCATTAGATAAGAAAGAAGGTGAGCAGGCCAAAGCATTGTTTGAAAAGGTGAAGAAGTTCAGACTGCATGTTGAGGAGGGTGATATACTCTATGTCATGTACGTTCGCCAAACTGTGCTTAAGGTAATTAAATTCCTTATAATTATTGCTTACAACACAGCACTTGTCTCAGAAGTTAATTTTACAGTAGTCTGTAATGTTGATATAGAAGACATGACAGGATATAAGAATTTTTGCTGTAATCACACAATGGCACATCTGTTCTCCAAACTTTCCTACTGCTACCTGTGCTTTGTAAGCATCTATGGCCTCACATGCCTTTACACACTATACTGGTTATTCTATCGTTCACTGAAAGAATATTCATTTGAGTATGTTCGGCAAGAGACAGGAATTGACGATATCCCGGATGTCAAGAATGACTTTGCTTTTATGCTTCATATGATTGATCAGTATGATCCTCTGTATTCCAAGCGATTTGCTGTCTTCCTGTCTGAAGTCAGTGAAAATAAGCTGAAACAGCTGAACCTAAACAACGAGTGGACTGCAGATAAACTGCGACAGAGGCTACAGACCAACTCCCATAACCATTTGGAGCTACAGCTTTTCATGCTGTCTGGACTACCAGACACAGTTTTTGAAATCACTGAGCTGCAGTCTTTAAAACTTGAAATAATTAACAATGTAATGATACCAGCAACCATTGCACAGCTGGACAATCTCCAGGAGCTCTCATTGCACCAGTGCTCTGTGAAGATCCACAGCGCTGCCTTGGCATTTCTGAAAGAGAATCTCAAGATTTTGAGTGTCAAGTTTGATGACATCAGAGAACTTCCACACTGGATGTATGGCCTCAGAAATTTGGAAGAGCTCTATTTAATTGGCTCCCTAAGTCACGATATTTCCAAAAACATTACACTGGAGTCTTTTCGGGACCTTAAAAGCCTTAAAGTTCTTTACATAAAAAGTAATTTGTCAAAAATCCCACAATCTGCAGTCGATGTTTCAAGTCACTTGCAAAAATTGTGCATCTATAATGACGGCACTAAGCTAGTGATGCTCAACAATCTGAAGAAGATGGTCAACCTGACACAGCTGGAGTTGGTTCATTGTGATTTAGAGCGCATTCCTCATGCAGTCTTCAGCCTTCTCAGTCTTCAGGAATTAGATCTAAAGGAAAACAACCTCAAATCCATTGAAGAAATAGTAAGCTTTCAACATCTGCGAAAACTGACAATCCTAAAGCTGTGGTACAACAGTATAACGTACATCCCAGAGCATATAAAGAAACTCACTAGTCTCGAGCGGCTTTCCTTCAGCCATAACAAAATAGAGGTTCTTCCATCCCACCTATTCCTATGCAACAAAATCAGATATTTGGATTTGTCTTACAATGACATTCGCTTTATCCCACCTGAAATAGGAGTTCTCCAGAGTTTACAATACTTTTCCATTACTTGCAACAAAGTGGAGAGTGTGCCAGATGAACTATACTTTTGCAAAAAACTTAAGACTCTGAAAATTGGGAAAAATAACTTGTCAGTCCTTTCACCTAAAATTGGTAATTTGGTATTCCTCTCCTACTTGGATATTAAAGGCAATCACTTTGAAATCCTCCCACCCGAGCTCGGGGAATGCAGAGCTCTGAAGCAGGCTGCTTTCATTGTAGAGGACACCTTGTTTGAAACGTTGCCTTCTGATGTCAGGGAACATATGAAAGCTGAGTAACTAACTTCCTCTCACTCAGTTTTACAGGAATAACTCTTCTACCAAATACACTGTAGAAATTGCATACTCTGAATATGCATTTAGTTTGTCGTTATTTTTTTTCTTTTTCAAACAAATCCTTTCTGTACAAGCAAATTTGGAGTAAGGAGTACATATATTTTTAAATAAAATTTTCTTGTATTTTTTCACTGTTTTAAGTTTGTTTTGCCCTGAGAGCAAGGGTATCTGTAACTTAATTTTTACTGGTAAAAGAAAACAGTTTTATCTGCTGATTTTTTTTCCTTTGACTAATCCCAACAGGGGAACTGTGCTTAAGCTGTTTACTTTGGGTTGCATAATTTGTAATAGATTATTATATTGTCTTCCTAGTTACTGTTAATCCCTTAGGACGTGGTCTTCAATGGCTGGTGCTGCAGGTGTTGAATACCCTGTTTCCTCTTTTCTTCAGTGGCAGTAGAAGGTCTTCAACGTCTAACAAGATCAAATCTGGGTTGACCATCCTTTTTTATTTATGACATGGTTTTCTCAGATGCTCAAAGCAAGTAGAAAAGGTTCTTTATGTGTTTTAATGGCTCTGAGGGAGCATGCAGAACTCCTTAAGGGACTTTTGGCAAGTTTAGTCTAGCTCTCCGTTCACGCACTGTGCCGAGCCGGAGGCACTGACTGCGATTTCCTCTCCAGTGCAGGAAGAGTAAGGTCACAGTTCCCGGAGGAGTCAGGACCAAAGTGACTCACATCGAAGATTTTCCAAGCAGCGCGAAGGGATGCAGCTGCCCATTTCCTGCTAACTTGAATGGAAGGGGTGCAGTGAACAAACTGTGTTGGAAATGTCAACCCAGCAAGATGAAACTGTCTTGAAAAAGCCCCTATCCATCCTCCACTAAACACCTCATCCTGCAAGGGGACAAATGCCCTCTGCACCCCTCACTTCACTTCCCACCGGGATGCTTGGCACCTTGCAGGAATGGGATCCAGAAAAAGTGCAATCCTGTTTAGTTTGTAAAGCTTCTGACAAGGAAATAGTATCTAATACTCTCCTTAATTGAGCTTGGGTATCATATGACCAAGCTCAGCATAAGAACAGTTGCAGATATGCAAAGATGAGATGAAATGAATACATTAACTTCTCAGAAGTCTCAGCCTGCCACAGAACAGTGATGAAGGCTATGTTTTCATCTCCCAGATAGTAATTAAATTGGAAATCACACAGTTGGAAGTCTGCTTTTTAAAACAACGTAATAATCTGTAATGATTATGCATCAGGTTGGGAACTTTATCCTCTGAAGCCATGTTCAGTTGTTTATTTAATCCAGCCATTTGCAGGTATATGATAACTCATGTACTCCTCACAAGATAATTGCTAGTCATTAACCATATCACAGAATCACAGAGTTATAGGGATTGGAAGGGACCTTTGCAGATCATCTAGTCCAATTCCACTGCCAAAGCTGGGTCAGCTAGAGCAGGGGGGACAGGAACACACCCAGGCAGGTTTTGAATATCTCCAGAGGAGACTCTACAACCTCTCTGGGCAGCCTGTTACAGTGCTCTGTCACCTTCAAAGTAAAGAAGGTTTTTCTCCATGTTGAGATGGAACTTTCCGTGTTCCAGCTTGTGTCCTTTGCCCCTTATCCTGTCTCTGGGCATCACTGAGAAGATCTCTTCATCCTGTACAACACCACGCTTGAATCAGATGCAGGCACTGGATAAATGCTTTGCAAGAGTATCTAGCAGGCAATGCTGTTTATAAATTGCAGATGATGAGTTGCTCATTGTTTAAAGTTACGTAAAATAATTGCCTGATGGTTGTCAGGTTGGTTGCTCTTAAATGTTTTCTGACTGCCATTGCATGTCTTGAGCTACAGTTAATCTGAGTTCTTGAGCTTGGTACAAAAGCATACTGTTGTTTTAAGAGTCTGACTTAGAAAGGTGGGAAGATGAATTGAAAGGAGAATTTCCTCATGAATCCAGGGTGTGCTCTGCAATCTGGTATGTGGGCTTGCCACAGTACCGAGTCAGACTTATTTTTTGCGCTTGGCTATGTTCTGGAGAAGATCCATGTGATTAGTCAAAAATGGGTCAGGCATGAAGGAATCAAAGCAAGCTTTTTTTGAAAGGGCTTTTAGTTCTATGAAAGACCTATAACTGATGTAGCTATTGCGAGAGCTACTCTTGTGTATGGAATGCACTTGTTGGAACAACTTGGCAGTACATATGTTCTAAATGTATCTCACTTTGATGTAATGTGAGGGAGAGAAATGCTTCATTGCTCATTTTAACCTAATTATATAAACCAAAGTGCTGTTGTCCCTGATGAATGTAAACTGTTTAAAATGTCCATGTAATCGGTGGAGCTGTATAGTTCTCTTACTTAGATTTGAAATACGGGATCACATTTAAAGGGTTTTTTTTAAGTCTTTTTATTCCTAGATGTAGCATTTTAAATCCCTAATTTATTTTGTGTCTAATGCTGTTTTTCGTGTGTAGTTTGTGGTCTGTTTTCTGAATGGAAGTTGTGCACACCTCATCGCTGAAGGTTGGAGGCTTGTTCTAGGCCGTTTTTGTAAATACATCACTTAGGGGATGTGACGTTTTTGTTTGTTACGGATTATACCAGTGCAACCCTCATGTGGACACAGTTACATGAGTATAAAGTGCCTTGTGCTGGTATGTCTTTATTCACCTTCTAGACAGGAATAAACTATGCCGGTGTAAGCACTTTCACACTAATAACTGTATCTCCTCCAATGGTTTGGTCTGCTGAGACAGCTTAGTTAATCTAAGAGCTCACTGACACCATAAAGAGGCAGTTACCTCCTCCTCCTCTGGTCCCTATTCCTACCATCATATCCCAGCTGCTTCTCTTGTACCTTTACTGGTCTGGTGCTGGTCTGATCCCTCCACAGGACAAATCAACTTTTTAAGCCGGGAGAAGACTAAGCCAGTTTAAAAAAGGAGCTATTTTTCTGCTGGATCTCCAAAGGATTGGATAGACACTAAGGTGGGAGTAACAAGGGGACAGGACTCTGCAGCCAGGGTCTGGGCAAGGAGAAGGTGGGACGGGTCACTTTGGAGGTGTTGAGCTGCTCAGTCAGCTCGTCATCTTGCTGAGCCACGTGCTTGGAGAGCTATGATGCTTTATCTACAGCAGGGTTAGGCGGCATGGCTTTTGTGGGTAGACAACCCTCAGGCTCGCAGTGAATGATAAAGTATCGCATTACTGTTAATTGCTTAAACTTAATGAAAATGAAACAAACTCAGGTAGCTGCACTGTTGACTTTTCTAAACTTCTTACTGTCTAGTCGGGGGTGTATTTTCCAGAACCATATTACAGTATTTTAGAAATGTGTTAGCTAAGAGAAGATTGTTTCCTAATTCTGTATGACATCCAGGAAACTATGTAAAAGTGCCATATTTACTCAGTGATTCATGTACTGCTCATATGTATATTCACATGCAATGCATACTAGAATTTTCTGTGACCTATAGTATTTGACTTAGAATGGATGGGCATTTTGTGGATAATACTGTAGGCTTGGTTTGTATGAGTTTATATAACTACTTACATTCAACAGGTGCCTCACAAGTAAGACAATTCCAGAATATACACAAGGCATTTTGCATTATTGCTCAAAAATAATACAAATCTTCCTTGGTAACGGAAGCAGAGATGACAGAGAGTGCATCAAAAATAAGAAGACAACCTCAATAGTACATTAAGCCTGAAAAGCAGATCTACTTTGTGATAAAAATCCGGAGGTGTTCATCTCCTCCTTTGCCAAAATTAGGATGAATATTTGTGCTGACCTCGTGCATCCAGCCCGACCAACAACTTCAGCAAATTCTGATTGGAAAGCGCCTGCTCCAAGTCTCATATCACATTTCTGGCACTTCCACTAATTCATGTGCTTAAGTGGTGACGAATCCTGTAAGAATGCCAAGGAAAAACTTTGAAATTTGACCAAATGGACAAACTTCTTAATTCTGTAGCAAGAATCTTAATATGATAATAGACCTGCATAGTGTTACGTTGCAATATAGTACACCCAGAAAAAATGGAAATAAAATGTTCTTTTGTAATAACGAACATGGTCAGACTGCAATGTGATTATTTGTTTGGGAAACGTTTTGTTTCTGGGTTACCTAAAGATCAGACATAACCATCTTTTGGGTTTGATCCCTTGGGAAGGAAGTCAGGAAAATATGCTTGAAAAAACATCGTTAGACTTGACAGGATTTATAGCCGCGTGGTCTCGCTTCCTGTGCACCTCCTTCCATCCCCTGGCTGGGACAGCCAGCAAAATGGTCAGCAAAGAAGCCTTCCCAGTGGGAGCAGCTCCCCTGCTCTAGTCCCTGTGCTCTGCTGGGGTGAGGTGGGGGGGATGCCAGGGACCCTGCCAGCCCGGGCTCCCACACCGTTCCCTGTGCAGCTGGGGGCACGAGGGCTCCAGCCTCCTCCTGTTTCGAAGAGGGATGTTGCAGTTAGCCCTCGCGTCTGACGTAACCCCCCATAAATCTCCCGCCCAAAGGCGATGGGCTTGTGCTGCCTGCGTTTGGCATGCTCCATTTTCCTCCTTTCTCTGGATCTTTAAGTTGGAAGCAGTAATGTGTTTCAGATTTGTTTTTATATCAAGAAAAAGTCTGGCAGAGATGGAGCAAGAAATGCTCCTCTCTGGTCTTGTGGTTCCAGGGAGAGGAGGGGAGAGGCAAGCATAGCGCTCCAACTCATCTTTACATCTGGATGGGCCCCGGTGGGGAGCTGGCACCAGGGATGTGTCGCCTCTGGGGCACAGCAGGCTACATGGAGAAGCAGGAAGAAGCCTTGCTGATGGCACCTGCTCTTAACCTCCGTGCTGTTCCCTGCAAAGACGTGGAGGACGGGGAAAATTTATTTGCTCCTTGCAGCCCTGCTCCTTCCCACCCACTCGCCTGCAGGAGATACCATCTCGGTGCCGCACCCGGCGGGATCGGAATGACAGCACAGGAGAAACCGCCACAGGGATCCCAGGAGTGATGAGATCATGCTGCCGGAGCAGATGTCGCCCTGTTTACTAAGCATGCTGGTGGCAAAAGAAGTTCATGGCCTGAGTTAGCCGAGTCCTGACAAACCACTTCTTTCAGTAGTTTCCTGAACACTCATGCTGGGGAGCAGGAATTAACCAGAGAAGATACCATGCCCTGAGGAACCCCTGCCCCACATCCTGGGGGGGCTCCCAGGGCACAGACCCACCAGCAGTTACCTCATCTGCTCACCAGAAAGCAGCAATGTCAGGGCCAGTTTGTTCTTCACTTCATGCAAAATAGCTGCTGGGAATTCCAGATAACTGTGAGGGTTTGCTTACACGTCTTCATATATTGCATTCAATAGTGCGGGTAAGGGTAAGAAAATTGCACATCTGTCCTCTTTCCTCCTTTGGAGCATACATGATACCTTGAAGATTCAGATGAAGAGATTTCCATTTCTCTTTTTCTTTCATCTGTGATTGCTTCAGAAATACCCTGGTCTTCCCCTTTCCCGCCTTTGTGCCGGTAAGCAGCAGGGTCACATGGGAGCGATGGCCCACCGGCAAAGGCCAGGGACATCTTGGGAGCAAGGAGGTGCGACTGGGTCTGCCAGGAGGGCAGGGATAAGCCCCTTGGTCCCTTCCCCACTAGGGCAGTGCCAGGGACGGGGCAGGCAGGCTGTGTCCTGCTGGCGTGGCAGTTTGGTGGGGCAGGTCTCTGCAGGTCCATCTCCACCCATGGGCACTCGTGTGCTCTGGGCTCAGCTCCTGGTTTCCCGTCACATGTCCTGTTCTTCATCATCTCTTGTCTGTAGCACTGGGTGCAGAGGACAAATCTGGGCTGGACCTGCCCCATGCCCACTGGGATCAGAGAGGGCTGGTGTGCCACAGGGGGACATGAGGTGTGGCAGATGTGCAATGGGTGGCAGTGGCCCCAGAGCTTCCACATAAGGAAGCCCAGACCAGCATGAGCACCTCGCTCCAGTTGTCTGGCTCCAGGCACATGTTCACAGGAGCTTGTGCTGGCAGAGAGATTGCGTTTTTTTTCACTGTCTCAATAATAAATAGGCCATGTTGTGACTGGGCTGTGCCTGATGGCTCTGGCTCTGGCAAGTAAACTATGGAGCTGCTTGTGGTGGTTGATGGGGCCATGATGTGTTTTCACACCTGGGCTGTCTGCACGTGGACAGGCCTGAAATGGAGTTGGTTTTCAGAGCAGGTCTTCCTCCACCTGTCACAAGGCAGAGAAGGCTCAAGTGTGCCCAGAGGTTGTGCTTCCAATGAGAAAACAAGTGCAATAACCTCAAGGAGTGCGACCATCATGGCCAGTGGAGTTTGGTGGCTCTTGGCCAGGGCCAGATTCCCAGGTACTGCCATGGGCAGCACTGGCAAGGTATGTGATCGCAGGGTGTGGAGAAAAACACCTACGTTGCGGGCAAGCTTGAACCCTTCTGTTATCAAGCATGATTTTATCAGCCCATCCTCTCCTCTGTTGCCAAGGCTGATGAAGTTGCACCCAAACTGAGAGCATCTGGGTAACACATCCTGCAGCATCCCTAGCATGGGCATTGGGAATGGTTATGGCAAGATGGTGCTTCTTTCAAAACCATTCGGATACCAACAGGCCAAATGGGACACGAGTCTCTGTGTCCCTTTACAGTGCTGCGATATGTAGACAACTGGAAATTTCCCTGGGAGCAAGGCAGAGGTGTCAAGGGAATTGAGGGCTGCCAGATGCTCTGGGAGCCCCAGAGCATGCAGAGATTGCAGTGAAGAGTCACTTGCTAGTGCACGTGTTGCTGCCAGCCTGGTGTGATACTGCAGAACGTGTGCTGACTTGATTTGTTGTGCTTTTACATTTCTGGAGTAAGAGGGCTACTAATCTCTCTGTCAGAGGTATTTTGTCACATGAATTTTACGGTCTGTGGTAAATAAGTGTTGATGTTTTGCTGAATTAAAATTGAATTTAAATGTAACCTTTTTCTCTTGCCAGTTGGGGTCATGTGGCACTATATGAGCACTCCACTGGCTTGTGGAGACTGCCTGCAGTTCTATTTATTTTGTAAAATATTTTGGCAAAGCCGTGGCATCCTGTTTCCTTGCTGTGAGCAGAGAGAAGAAAGTAGTTAAAGCAGCACAGAATTTCTGTACAGTCACAAGGTTACCCTTAGGAGTAAGCTGCTGCAACAGCTAGAAGCTAAATGAGATTTTTAGAAGTCCAGAAAAAGTTGCAAACAATACCACAGAGCAAAGTAATCCCCTTGGCAAAGAGTAACTTTAAGAAACTGAAGTGCCAGGAGCGACTGCAGGCAGGATCAGTGCTGGTGAGATCTGCAACCTCATTTACTGCCTGTTGTCCCCTGTTCATCTCTCTCCTGAGGCATGTGATGCTCTGCAGTGCAGGGGTGGAGGGGGAGAGGCACAGGCTCACCACGGCGAGACACAGGACAGCCAGAAGGAGCAGAGCTGCACCTCTCTCTGGTATTTTAAAGGTGATGCCACCCAGGAGGCAGTTTCTTTGCCCACGTGGCTACTGGATCTCTGTGCTGTGTGTGCGTAGCGGGAGACTGCCATGCTCAAAGGGATATTTAAAGAAAATAATAAATTCCATAATAAATCCGTTACTACATCCTCAGTACAAGATCTAAGCGTGCAACCTGTGGCATTATTGGAGCACTGATCCTTCTCACTGTTGCCATCAGCGTGTCAGTACCCATACATCAACCCTGAGGAGTGTAAGACGTGGTAAATAAAGACTCTTACAGCTGTGCTCCGAGCTGGTGGCTTGAATGCTCCTTGAAACCACAGCCTAATCTTTGGGTGATTTTACCTCTATTGCTTCAATGAGCTGAAAAACTTCTACAAAGCCAAGGGCCTGGGTGTTTGTTTCAAACCAGCCAGCTTATCAGGGGCATGAACTGGTCGAATAGAAGAGAAAAGCAACTTTCTGAGTTAGTGGAAATGGCATCATAAAGCCTGGCACTTGCCCAGTGGAGGAGAAACCAAGTGGTCCTGCCAGTTCAGGGCTGGATGGGCTGAGTGGGTGGTGCCAGCTCCTCCGGCCCTTGCTAGGATCTGGCATGGATCCCCTGATAAGCTGCTGGAGGAACCGCCAAGCGCATGCTTTGTTTTTGTCAGCAGTTACTTCTGCAGAAGTTGTGAAAGCAGAGAGGAACTGCTTCCAAACTGCTGATGGTGCCTGACGTCAGAAACCAGCTGCACAAGGGGTTTGCCCTGGCTGACGCTGGCATCTTGGCATCTCAGGCATCAATGATCCAGCTCTGTCACAAACGCTATGCTGTTTGCAACTCCTGCAGAGCTGTGGGACCACCATAACTCACACTGTCCTTGGGGAAGTGAAGGTGGGACTTGGTGAGCAAGCAACTAGTGCATCAACAGGAGCTTGAGCTTGCACCAGCTCATCAATGGAAGTTAGCCATAAATCTCCCAAAGAAGAAGATATTTCACAAGAAACCTGTAAAATGACCTGAAAGGAAAATTCAGACCTCATCAAGCCTCTGAGGGGAGCAATGTAAGCTTGTAGGCCTGGAAAAATGTGAGGTGATGAGCCAGGGGCTACTTCCCGTGGGATGTGATGATACCCGAGGCAGGGAAGAATGTTGCTGGCCCTGATGCTGCAAGGGTACTTGAGTGCTTGGGGTTTACAGGGTGTTTCTGTGAGCAGGGCAGCAGCAAGCAAGGCAAACTCTTTGCAGGAGAATAAAGGTTTTTGCAGTCATTGAAGAGCGAGCTGCAGCCCGGGCAGCATGGGGCTGGTGAAAAGGTGTTTTGTTGGGACTTGGACTTCTCCTGGGCTCATGTTTACGCCAGCGGGGCTGGAGCTTTCCCTTGGCAGAGAACGGGGAAATGAAGGAAGCAGATGTGTTGCTATGGCAATGCAGGGAGCAGCCACCATCCGCACAAGCTGCCTTTTCTTCCACTTTTCAGCCCAAGCTGGGATCCAACATCAGGGACTGTCTGCCTCCAGTGCCCTGGAAGGCCCATAGCCACCCATGGCCATGTGGGCACAGCTCACCCTGGGTGAGGAGGTGGCACAGGGGGACTGTAGCACCTATGCCATTGGCCAGACTGAAGCCCGGTGCTCCCACTACCACCCCTGGCACCAGGTTTGCCAATATAACACTTGGGNAAAAAAAAAAAAAAGCCTGTATTTACCTAAGTTTCTTTTTCTTTCCAGTTTTGCAGCTCTGATTCCCATTAGGTAGGCTTTCAGAGTCCTCATTCAGAAGGGCATTGGAGGCTGTTACACTCTCTGAGTGGCATTACACCTAAATATAAAAAGCTATGGCTGCCCAGAACTTCAGATCTGATTGTTTCTGTGTCCCAGGTCTTGCAAAATATTTATTGTTTGGTGGCATTTTTTTCAGAAAAAAAAACCCAGGTTCCTTTAACAGTCCAGTAGACAACCAAAGTGGTGAGTTTCCAAAGCCGTTGTCCTCCTCATGCTCCCAGCACCCCAGGGCTGGGCACCTTGTGCATCATCTCACCAGAGAGGGCAGCAATCCTTAAAGCAGGAGGAATGAGGGCTGTGTGGCCAAGGGCAGGTGAGGCCAATTGAGGTGGTCCCAGTGTCACTGACAGCTCTCCTCTTCACTGCTGTGGGTGTGTTCAGTCCTGCCAAGAAGCAGTCCTGTCTATCCTGGTCTTTGGCCCAGGATATTTTAAACAGGGATTAGAGGATGAGGAATGATTACTGACTGAACCAATTGATAGGCCCCAGGGGTAGGATGTTCAGTGGTGCAACTGGGTCCCTCTGCCTCTGACCCTTTGGATGGCACAGGCTGTTTCTTCCTCCTTCAGCTCCCTTCTGTGTCCTTTGGCTGGAGGTGGAATGTGGACAATAACTTCGATGTGGTGCTCAATCCCAATCAGTCAAAAGGAGCTGAGAAGAGTCCTACCCAAATGACATACAGTTGGATACCACCATCTCTGGGTGCTCAAGGCTTCTGGATCCCCTCTATATAGCACAGATCAGCTGAAAAGTTGTAGCCAGGATTTTTGTATGGGCTGAGACACTATACAAACAGAAGTGAGCAATGTGCTCCCAAGTCAATCATTAATAATGGTTGTGGGGATGTTCTCCCTTGACAGCAGCACAGTTGAGCCTTAGCCTTATCTAAATCTCATTTAACCAGCTTTCCAAGAAAGTTTTGAAAAGTGACTGGAAACTGCACTGAAATCTGTCCATTTGAGCTGTAATTTCATCCAAGACTTATTTAGATGAAGTTATGCCTCAGAGATCTGCCTAATGTATGAGCGTGTTTTCTTTGCACATTGCGTGTCTTGACATTATTCCATTGGAGATCACTCAGCTGTTGGGGATCTGTGATAATGATAATTTAGAGACAAAGCCAGCAAGGAATTCAGACAGAGTACAAACAAATGGCCCAAAGCTACATCCACCCCAAGCACTTTTCTATTTTTCACACCCTTTTTCCCTATTGTGTGGAATGCTCATAGCACTCCATAAGAACATGTTTACAGTTGCTTCAGGCCTTAAAGGGCACCCTGCATGAAACCACCTCTCGTTATATATGAAATGTTTCCAGTTTTAGGAGCCTTTACAGTGAATTAATGGTAATGTTGCACTTCTGTTAGTCCTGCAGCTCTCTCACTGGGTTTTGATCCCGTCTTCAAGTGTGCCTTGGATGCTTTGGTTGCCTTCCAAGACAGAAAGACTGATTCTCTGTTTTTTTAATAACATGGTGTCCCCGAACACTTTGTTTTCAGGTCTTTAATGTATTATTTGCCATGAGTGCACAGACAATGCAAAAAATGCCAGATTTATTATGCCTTATGGAGCATTCTGTGAATTTTTTCCCCATTGCAGTCCACTTGAAGAAGTCTGTTTATTCTGCAAAACTTCAAAGCATTCGAATTTAAACATTTCGCTTTCCCTTTTATGGCTGTGGAAAAGCGAGGTGAGACCTCAGGGTGTGGGCTTCTTCCATATTGTCCCTGGCGGGCAGCAGATATTACAGAGGCTGAGGGAAACCGGGGACACACCAAGCAACATTGTATGAGTGTAAAGGGCAGGGGCTGAGGTGAGGACCACGCTCAGTAGTGCTGCTGTCTGTCAGACACAGCAGGAGCTGAGACGCCTCAGCCTTTGCACAACCCTGGCATGTGCGCAGGGGAGGGGTGACCATCCCTCTCTGGATTATGACCCTTTCTAAGACAAAAAAAAAGCAGCATTCTCTAAAGATGCTGCTGGGGGCAAGGGTGGAGGATCCTCTCTCCTTCCCTTGCTAATTAACTCACTGGGCGCCCGCTGAGCATGTGTGGATGTGTGGGACACCCATGTCAGGATGCCTGCTCAGAACAGCCCCTGCCAGGGCTCGAGCTACACATAGAAGCCAGAGCCAGGTGCCCAGCACCTCACTTGCTGCCCTACAAACAGCTATCCTGTCAGTCTCTGCCATCTCCATCCCAGCCTTCGGTATGGGGAAGATTTTCAAGGAGTTTGTCGAGCTGACAAGAGGGGATGTAAACTACTCTGAGATCCTCAGTTGAAATGCACTGAGAAAATAACCTGTTAGAGCTCTACATCTCAGCAGACTTTCCTGAAAATGTTCTCACAGCTCTGTGTGCTGCAATGCAGGAGTGTGTGCAGCCAGCAGTGCTGGTGAGGGGCTCTTTGCACTTTCCATGTGTAATAGAGTCTGATTCTATCCAGGCAATAGCTGCATATACAACAGGTAGATAGTAGCTAACCTCACATGCCATGGCAGGAAAAATAGTTCCATCTCTTGTGTAAAGATGATCTTGGCCTACTTCTAAGTATGACCAACACACATCCCCAGATGTGTCCCCACTCACTCAGTGATGTAAGATGGGCTCCCCCCAGCTCCCCAGGCTATGAAGGGTCTGGATTCACCCACCAAGTCCCTCCAGGGGGCTTGCAGCTGAGCAAAGCTCCTGAGCACCCAGGCTGCAAAAGGGGCTGGTGGAGGCCATGTAAAGCCAGTAGGTAACACAGCACCACAGGAGTCCTTGGCAGTGTAGATGCACCCCATGTTGGCAACGCTCTGGTTGGATTTGCTCACTCTTGGGCTTGTCTTCGCTTCCCTCAGCTTCTGCCAGATGAAATCCCAGCTGTGACCATGCCCTGACCTCACTGCTCCCAGCTCTGCACTGCCCAGCTGAGCCATGGGCTTGTGCCCTTGTCCTGCTGGGTGGGAGGGCAGCAGCCGGTGTTGCCATGGAAGCCAGAGCAGTGTGTTGGATGGGGACCAGGGCTGCAGGGATGTGCATTTTTGGGGGGGAACAGAGAGCCCAGGCTCCCATCCTTTAGAGGGTGCCTGGCTGGCTGTGGGGAACACAGCAGCCCTGGCCGCAGGGTGTGTGCCAGGGAGGGCCACGGGGACCCAGCTGTAAATGGAAGTGCTGAACGCCTGGGTGAAAGAGGAAGGAGGCTTTCCTGCTGTTCTCAGCTTCTGTTCTTTCTTCATAATTAAAATCTGATAGGCATCTAGGGGAAGGTCTTTCTCTTAATACTGTTCCTCTTAAATCCTTCTCATTTTACCCTCCATTTGCTTTGAAAGGTTTATTTTATCCCCTTGCCTGTTTCCCAAAGCGTCTCCCTTTCCTTGTTCCCCTNTAAACCAAAACCACCACCAACAAATTCAGTAAATAACCCAGACTTACAGGAAAAGCTCGGCTATTTTTGAACTTCCTCTCCTTAACTTTATTTCTGGCTCCTTCAATGCCCGGTGTCTCCTGCCACCCGCCTCCGGGCTTGGGTGTGCTCACAGGCAAAGCTGGAAGGATGCAGGGCCAGGGCACGCTGGGGGCCTCCCGGGGCACGCTAGCCTCCTTATCACCTCCAGCGGTCAAAGTACTTCCCCAGAGAGTGTGGAAAGGGAGATTTTTTGCTGCTGGTAAAAAGCAAAAAAAGTACCTTATCTAGCCAGGAAACTCTCATACGAGCTGGGTACACAAGTAGCGGCTGAAATGCTCACCAAATCAGAGTACCCAAAAAACCTATGCCATAAAAGCAGTCCTATATCACATCACCTTAATGGATGTGCTGGACTCACAGGCTGATGACATAAAAATGAGCAACTATTAAGTCAGGTGAGGAAATACTGTATTTCTCTGACTGTTCCTCAGTGCTTGGCTACATGCTTCTTCTTCCTCCTTTTAGCTTCTTTTTCCTGCAAAACCAGATTTTTAAGCAGGGTTATCATGGCTTGTTCAGTGAATGCCTCACTCCCATTTGCTTTCTGCAGCTCTTTTGCATTTGGATTCTCTGTTAATAAACAGTCACTTCCTCTTACCTCCCTGTGGGACTATGAGAGAGCCTGCGGGCAAAGGGAATTGAAAGCATCATCTTTCCTCTGTCATTGAGCTGGAAAGAAAAGCCTCCTGCAGAGCCCGTGGGACACAGTGTTTGCAGGAGACTCAGCCGAGCTGAGGCTGGGGATAGCACAGAGATGAAATGATGCACAGATGGAGCAGAGACACAGGTGGATGCCAGAGGAGGGGTTAGCCAGAGGAGTGTCTTCTCCAACAGATGCTGGAGACATCTCATGCAACTCTCCCCCTTCATGCACAGAGAGGAAGAAATCTCTATGAGTTGCCAGAAGTAACTCACGGAGAAGAAAGAAGGTGGATCTAAAAAGCAAACTACCCATCAGGACTAAAGGGTTATACCTTCCTCCTCCTTCACTATGCAGGAAGAACATCAGAATGAAAAGCCAGCTGATTTTTCGTGAAACAAATTGCAAATAACTAGAGGGCTTCAAGTGCATGATCTATTTATAATAAAACCAGTGGGAGGTTTAATTTGCTTATTTTCCTAGCACTTAATAAAATATCTGGCAAACAGAAGTGAGAAAACCACTTATGTTAAAAATTTTGTGTCTTCACTTCTTCACCAGGCCTTTAACTGAAGGCTTTGCTCATCCTGGAAGACCTTCAAGCAAAAACTCTGTGAATATATCTTTAATGCCTTAAGTTTTGTCAACGAAAGACAACACCCCCAGTTCTTCCAAGATAATTTCACATCACTTTAACAAAGATCCAAAGAAAAAAAGAAAGGGAGAGGTCTTTGAAAAGTGCAAATCTCCTTCTACTCTAGTCAGCTGAGCCAGTGCCAGCAGAGCCATTCACTGGAGGAGTTCATATGAGGAAGCTCTGAAATATGCTGAAACTCTGCTTGGAGAAGGAGACATTTTCATTGAACACCTACATTCACAGAAACCTATGAACCACTTCCCAGTGTCTTTGAACAAGGCTGGGAAGAGGAGACTGCAGAGAACAGGGGTGGTGGTGGTATGTTCCTCTTAACATTTTCTCTCCAAGGCCTTCTGTGATATTTTTAAGATGCAGTTGAGGGTATCTGAGAAGTCCAGCCAGGCTGGTAGCCTGGCAGTGCAAGACCCAAAGGACAGGGGCTTGCTTCACAGGCGGTGAGTGGACTGCCACCACTCACTTGTCCTTTAGCAGCCCCAGGTCCCCCACCTGAGAGTCTGCTGCAGTAGACAGCTCAGGCAAAACGGGACCTGGGAAAAAAAGCCATGCATCTATTTATTTGCATATTTACATGTATTTGAAATGTATGCAGGACTTATGTATGCCTTAGCAGCAAGCAGGAGGATGAGAAGGATTTGAAGAGCTGTTTCTACCACACACATGAGCTATGCACACATTTTCCTTCCTGTATGCTAGACAATAAGACCCATAACAAATGAGAGACTTTGCACCAAAGGTGCTGAGGGCCACGGTGTTGCTTACCCTGCATTGCAGTGAGCTGTAGGGCCAGCTGTCTCGGGGCAGGCTGAATAAGGAAGTCAAAGTGGCAGGTGTAGGGCATTGGCACAGGATGAGTGCTGTGCTCAAAGACCTTCACCGCAGCTGGGTACCAAGCTCTCTGCCCTGCACAGCATGGTGTAGCCCGTGCAAATGGGACCCTTTGTGCCTGGTAAGCGCCTTTGTGGAGAAGGTAGCTGTGATCTCAGGATGAGCCCTGGGTCTCCATCCTGCTTTGGAGGAGGGTATTCTTGCGGCTGAATAAATTTCTTGCCCTGTATATGGGATCCACCTCCTGCTTGCAGGCTCCTTCCCACAGCCTTGCATGCTCCCTGCAGCTCCTCAGTCCCTGCCACTGGCTGCCTTGAATATAAAAGCTTTGACCTTAATTTGATTTCCTATAGGAAGCCAGAACAGAAAATGGAGGATATAGTTATAAGCTTGTGGTGCTCTTGATGGGGGGAGTTGATTTCTCCTGAATACTGAATGCCCTTTGTATGTGTTTGTGCTGACAGGCAATAATTAATGACGGTGTCTATAACTGAGAATGAACAGTCTTAAAGATGGGCAGAGTACCCGACTGAGGAGGTGAAGGGATACTAATTGAATGCAGGGGTTTGGGGTTGCCTTGTTGCTGTTGTTTGTGTGCTGTGCTCCCTTAGGATGGTCTTTTCTGCTGGTCTTCCTTCAACCATTGGTTCCCACACTATTCAACATTTTTCTAATGCAAATGAGCTCCTTCTCAATGTCTGCACAATACTTGGGAAGCTCAGAGAAATGTTGGTGCCCAGAGGGCAAGGAATTTTTAAAACCCCTATGTAAGTAGCTGATGATAAAATCCTGGCAAGCTGTTTGTCTGTGCCCTGGTTCCTCTCATTTACCTGACATTTAACCACACTCTCTGTTGGTGTTGCAGCGGCTGAAAAAGGCATCTGGTCTGTGTCAGCTTTTATCTGCCTTTTTTCTTCCTACTGTGCCTCATTACGTATGCTCACTAATTCAATTCAGATTCGCAAGGAAATATACGAGAAATTAGCTGGCAAGACATCAGCAGCTGCGGGAGCTCCATGGGAGAAGAAATCCATGAACTAATGGAGTTAGTGGCAATGCAAAACCTAGACATGACTGCAAATTACTTCAGCACATGTGAATCTGAAAACAGAGAGAGGGTCCAAGAAACTGGAAAGGAGCCAGGAAAAAAAATACTTGACTGTCAAGTGGTGCTTTCCTTGCTCCTCTCAATGCTGTAGGTAGATTCAGAGTGGAGTAAGGTATCTTGCAGAACAGACACCGGCAGGAAGACACAATGGTTGCCATCCATAGTAATGCAATAGCAATATGTGCCAGACTCGCTCACGGTGGCATGGGAGCTGCCACCAGGACCCAGGGCACAGTGCCAGCAATGTCCCCAGTCCCTGGGAGCTCCTGAGGCTGTGTCCTGACTGCCTGGACCCACCAGGACCACCTGCCTCTGCTGTGGAGCAGGAATATGGCTGAGGAGCTTGCTGTGGCCATCCTCCACTTGGCTCTTGTGGGATGGTTGGGCCTGAGTAATTGTACACTTTGAGCAGTCTTACTACAGATATAGAGACAGCACCAAAAGAGCACTCTGCCTAATTGCAGATTTGGGTGGTTTAAAACCACAGCTGGAAGATCTGTGAGGTGACTGTGATGCCTCCCACAGCTTGTCAGAGTCTGCCCCCACCCTGGGGCACCAGAGTGTTGGGGGCATGGCACATGTTGTACTGTAGCTGAGTGTTCCNTTTTTTTTTTTTTTATTTACATCTGTTCTGTAAAACTAGACATCTCTTACTTAAATGCATAGGGCAGTTTCCTCAGAGAGCTATGCTTACATAGCCTGGTAGCTGGTGCTATCAGCTGGGACTCCCAGGCTCCCCCTCCAGGGAACAGAGAGGGGACATGTCACAGGGGGACGCCAGGCACAGCCCAAGCAACAACAGCCAGTGCACAGAAAGCCTGCTGCTTTCTCAAGCTGCTCAGGCTTAGGGCTTCTTGGGCAGCCCCTCTTCAGCCAGGAGAAACGCTGCTCTCTTCAACTGAGGTTTGCGTTTGGCCGAAATGGGAAAAACACCATGCAAAACACTGGCAGCATGAGGTACATAGACTTCTTAAATAATTTGGCTGAAAAGTAGCCTTAGAACAGCATTCTTACAGAAGCCTTGCCCTGTAATGCCATTGCAACTTGTTCTTCTTAATTTGCTGATGATAAAAGCAAAAGCAAAGTTTTTCTTGGTGTGTTGTGTTGAGGTTTATTTCTAGAAGAAAAAAAGATGGACCAGTGCTCTGCAGGCACTAGGGAGAAAAGTGGATGTCTTTAGCCACAAAATGAAATCTCTTTTGTTTTCTTTCTGGTTCCTTTTCCTGGGGCCCTTGCCCAGCTCAGCTGGTGAAGTTCAGCATGATGAGCTCCGGTGCCACTTGTTCGACTCACCAGGAGGTGAGGCAGCGAGGGCTGAGCATGGGGACTTGTCTTTCCTGAGCAGCTCTGACTGAATGATGTACTGAGCAGAAGTCCCGATGTGAAAGTATTCTGGCATGAGGATCACAGCTCCTGGAAATCAGCATACCTCTGGTGTTAAGCGTGGTCTAGGTCAGCCCTGCAGTTCCCTCATCTGCAGATTTGTGGCCAGTGCTTTGGGATGCTGGCAAGTGCAGAGGCAGCCAGGGTTCAGCCAGGGGCTCTTTCATTGACCCAAGTGTTTCAGGCCATCCCAGACCATGCCAGCTGCTCTGTCTCACACTGGGAGCCAGAATAAAGGAAGCTGCAGAGATTTTTAGACCTATATTGCCATCGCAACCCTTCCTTTTGTCCTTTGTACTGGATTTGCTTCTGGTACAGTGAAGTGTGCCCAGGCACCCCCTCACCACAGCCCTGTGATGGTGGGTGCTGTAGCATCAGGGTTGGCTTAGGGCTGCTCAGGGACAACTCGCAACTGCAGACCAACAAGCTGGCTCTGAGCTCTGGTAAGGAGCCTTTGGAATGAAAAAGTCATGGGACATCATAGGCTTTGGGGACTCACTGGGGAAGCAAAAGTCACCAGGAATGAACTGGCTCAAGGGTCTGGATTCCTGCAGGCAGGAGTGAAACAGGTTTGGTAACAGGAGCCACATCAAGTCGTTTCAGCAAATTCCTCCATTTACAGGTTTGTTTTGCTATATAAATGTCAAAAGTGGGTTTGATATTTTTATTTTTCCTTTGCCCTGTTGCTGTTGGACATTACCTCTGGGAATTACTTTGTTCAGACCTGTTGAGATGCCCAGCTGTAAGGACAGCAAGCACAGAAGAGTCCTTATAATGAAACTTTCCAGGATACTAAAAGATTAATTTATATTTGCTTGAAGAAAATGACCAAGCAGAAGCATGCTCTTACGTAAGTAGAAAAAAAAATCCTTCAACCATTGGTGTCTGTAAATGCTAGAGAATAAAGTCTAGCGTGGTGTTCTTTTTCAGGTGCGCTACTGCAAATCTTTAGCAGGCAAAGCATAGGAAAAAGGGTTGCTAGGACTGGCAGCACTGTGGTGTTATCTACATCTATAAAAAAAGGTCAAATGCCTTTAATGTGATTAAAGAACAGAGGTCAGACCTGTTTTACAATGACTTTGGTCTGTCTGGAGAGAGAGAGATTTGGACTCCAGGCATCAGTAAGATAGAGATAATGCAGCAGGGGCAAAAGAAGAGATGTCCAGGAATTTTTGAAGAATAGAAAAAGGAATTTAAAACAGACTCCTTGGAATGTGACTTGAAAAACAGGCAAGTAGAAGAAAAGGAAACAGAAATGCAAATTTTTCCAGTTCTTTAAAAATTATGAAGTTTCACGTGTGATGTGTAGCTACTTTCTCTGAAAAGCAGGCAAAATATTAAATCAAAGAAAAAGGAGAATGTATGTACATATGTATGCACTTTGAAAGCCTCCTGCTGAATTATAAATACCTTTGAATCATAAAATATAGAGCCTGTCAGTGGTTTCTATCGAAGTTTGAACATGCAATTTCACTTGTTCACAGCACAGCCTGTGTGTGCTATCACGTTAAAATGAGAGAGAAATAAGAAAGACATAGAAACATCCTGTAGGTAAAAAAAA
>VXBW01002380.1:415328-429038 GCA_013400375.1 Thinocorus orbignyianus | reverse complement strand
CGCCCAGCCGCGGTCCGCAGTGGCACCTGCTGTCGGGGCCGGGCAGCGCCACCGCCCCGCTGCGCCGGAGCAGCGCGGTTTGGGGTTGTTTGGTTGCTTTTGTTGGGTTTTTTTCTTGTTTTGTTTTTTTGACTCCGTTTGCCAGCCACCGGGGACAGTTTATTTCACTCCATCCAGCAAATGTCGGGAGGATTTAGGCCGGATTGCGAACCTAATTCCTTGGTTTCAGTGGGAGTTTTGCCCGCCTGAGAATCTGACCCATTAATTGAAGGGTCAAATGACTGCAGAAATACCTTCCCACACACGCTTAGTGTATGGCTATGCAACGATTCATCAGCATAATTTGCATGGAGCCCTGACCCAGATCAGAGAACAGTTGTAGCTTGAGAAGTTTACTTCCAAAGTTTAATAATCCCTAAAGTATCTTTGCAGTAAACATTTCACCTTTGCAAGTTTTACTTATTCCAGTTGTGCTGCAAGAGTGGTCTCGCTTAAAAAGAATGTTTTCTTAGGGCTAGAATAAAGCAGTCATCCTATAACAATTATGGGAACATACCAGTCGAAGGCTACAGTCATCTCTGATCCATTCTGGAGCACGACAGAAAGGCAGTTATTTGGAAGAACAAAGGGAACCAGTAAGGTTTTTGTAACCAGGATCCCACCACACTCGGCAGGTGCTGAGCCAGCTTAGGGTCCCTGCTCCCTCAGACAGTGGCCACCCCCAGCTGTTGTACTCCCATGGGTTGTTTGATAATTTCCCTTTTGTCTTCCTTCACAGGGCTGTTAAAACCAGCAGACGGTGCCAGGTGACCAGAACAAGACTGAGAATGCCAAATGCAGCACACTCAAACCTAAATCAGCAAAGCAGCAAGGCGCTTGTTTACTCTTGCACCTTGGGAACAGCCAGCTAGCAAAGGTATTGGTTGGAGAGGATGGGATGCAGGGTCTGGAGCTTGCTGGGGAGCCTGGGACAGGTTGCAGGTCCCTGGCTGGATGAGCTCACTGCCTCTGGGTGCTGCAAGGGGTGACCTCCCTCCTTCCCCACCTCCTGCAAGGAAAGGTGGGATGTAAAGGAGGGGCAAAGAACATGTTAGCCGACATCATCCAAAGACATATTTCATTTGCTTTCAAGATCTGTTCTTTCTCTTCTGTCAAGGCATTTGGAAATCAACTGCACTGTATCCTGAAGCCATGTGGGTGTTGGTTTTACTGATGTAACTGAGGATTCAATAGTGTGTAGCTCATTATAATGTGGTCTGATAGGACATCTTCAATTTGCCACTGCAGGCAAGTTTCTTTGATTGCTTTGTGACTAGTGCAATTGGAAACATATTCCAAACACAATGATGGGAAGAAAGGGAGGTCTATGTTTCCCTCCAGTGCTCCCCATGTGATCTGTCTGGATGTACTGGATCTGGCTGAGATGGAGTTAATTCTCCCCATAGCAGCCCTCATAGAGCTATGCTTTGTGTTGGTAGCTTGAAAGGTGGTGGTAACATACCAGTGTTTCGGCTTTGTGTTGCAGCAAAGCATCAAGGCTGTCTCTCCAACGTTGCATGCTCACCAGTAAAACTGCTCAATGGCCAAGATCTTGTGAGGGGACATAGCCAGGACAGCTGACCCAAAATGAGCAAGGAGGTATTCCATACTGTATGACATCTGCTCAGCAATAAAAGCTAAGAGAAAGGAGGAGAAGGGAGTGGAATTCATTATTATGACATTTGGTCTTTCAGAGCAACTGAGGTGTACTCTGTCTCCCATGGTTCTGGTGTCAGTGGTATGGGGCTCACATTATCCTTTTCCCTCTGCAAGCCCAGCAAACCAGCCAGTATTTCTGAGACACAATTCTGCTCACCTAGTTTTAGGAACAGGTAACACAAAAAGAGTGCAATGGGGCTGAATTTTCATCTTCAGCTTCTCCTGACTCCCAGTTTCTCAAGTCGGGACTTCATCCCAGAGCATTACACGCTTAGCCAGGCATAGCAGAGGTCAGCTCTTCCTTCCTGTTCGTGCAGCCCCAGGCAAACTGGTTGTATTTTGTTCAGCAAAATAAACCGCAACTAGCATCACAGTCATCTCGTTTCTACCGTCATCACTGATCTTGATCTGTCAATTGCTTTTGCTGCTTCTTATTTGTTGGCAAAGACACTCAAGCCAAAGATCCTTTGGGAGATGCAAAGACAATAGAAGGAAACATTTTCCCGATGTCTGATGTTACCGCAACGGGCTGGCCAGTGCACATGAAAATATTGGACTTATGATGGAAAATTTCATGGGAAAATTGCAGGGATAAGACCTGTGCTTCTAAGGACCCACCTACTCTTGGATGAATGCTTCAATTCTGGCTGGAATCAGCCTTTCTCAGCAAACTCCTCCTGCAGCTGAAAGGCTTTTGGGCTCAGATAGGGCAGGGTATTAGTCAAAGCAGCTCCCCAAGTCATTCCCTGCTTCCTGTTCCTGATCCTGTCACATTATTCAGGTTCCCAAAAAGGGACAGATGTTCCCATCTGACTAGTCCTGATGTAGAGTACAATTTAAACTCAAGACACCAACTGCACAATCCTTCCTTTGGTGCATTTTGGCTCTTCCCTCTTGCACCAGGAACACCCTAGTTCAGATACAAGGTGTGACTGCTCTGTGCAGCTGCTGCTTGTTATCGTGTCAGATCCTTTCATGTCAAAAGACATCCTGTCTACGCATGCAATGAAACCTAGTTATAAAAGAAGAGAAAAATGTGGATTCCTGGGATTGGGGATGATGCTGTGGGACTCTTAAATCCTGGGAGGTTAACTTCTGGTTCAGCAAACAAGCTCTGAGTGGGATTTGTTGCCAGCTGGAGTCAGCTTGTCCCTCTACAACCGAAGTGTTGAGACTCAAAGTATGTGAAGGTTGAGTCTCTGGGAAATATATTGATGGACCACTGTCAGCACAGGAAACCTACAGATGTTGCATGCTCAGCAGGTATAAATTGGAAAAGTCAGACCATTTTCAACGGATTGACTGTAGATTTTGTAATATTTCATTGCTATTTTATATGTATTCATGTTTACTCTTAGTCACCCCAGCAAAGGGGTTTGCAATGGAAACAACTGCAGACCAGGAGGACGATGTATGTGAGTAGTAGCAGAGCTCATGTCACAGCAACACCAAGCATAGGCTTGGGTAATTTGGAAGTGTGGGTACCTGCCTCTCACCTTCTGTTGCACTCCCTTGAATTTGTTTTGCAGAGGAATATGTACAAAAAAGGGTTGCATGGCTGTTTTTGAAGAGGAAAGACAGAAGAACTTGTTGAAGGCACAAGAACAAAGGTGCTAACATGCTGCAAGGGGTGTGCAAGGAAAGCTTAAAGATGGATTCAGCAACAGATATTCAGATGTGAAGATGAAACTCTGCAGTAAGGACAGGTAAGAGAAGCTGTTCTATATACAGAAAATCTCAACAAAAATGCGAGTTGAGAGTAGCAGCACAGAAGGAGACAGGGTTTTTTTCCCAGAGGAGAGAAATTTGATATAGGAAAAAACAGGATTACAGAGCTGCCAGTCTCCCCCGGGCCATCATCACTACAAAATGGCATTTGGAAACCAGACAGATACCAGAAACCTTCTCAAATATTGGGAATTGGGTAAGAGATGACCACAAAGCCAACTTCAAATGTGTCTAGGATGCTGTTCACATGGACAGTGAGGATACAGAGCTGGAAATTTGGAGTCCAGATATATAGATAACAAGACAACGCAGTATGCAAAAACCACTTAAAAGAACACTGCAAACAGGCTAAAAAACCCCATGGTAACGTATTAATCTTGGGGTCCTATGAGGTCCTAGATGTGTCACTATGAAATAATGAAGTGCTGTCTCACTTTTGCTGACTCGAGAACACACATGCAAATTAATCGAAGCTGTATGAAGCACATGTGGACCTGAGACTACAGCAATGCTTAATACACGCCAAGCTAGCAGCCAAACTGGGCTCAAGAGTCGCAGAGGAGTGGGGGAAGACTCCAGAGCACATTACGCTATGAGACCTTCTTGCAAAAAGATGAGCAAAATTGGGAAGCACAAGAAAACTGTTAGCATTTGCTGAGTTCTCAGATCTGAGCCTGCTAAATTAATGTTTTAAGTAAAATAACAAGATTTTATATCTTTCCAACTAGTCATTTGACAGCTTTCCACAGATGGTCTGAAGTATGTATGAAAATATAATACAAGTGGAAAATTCCTTGTCTAACTTTATAGCATCCTTATGTGCTAGGAGAAGGGTGGAAGCAGAAGAAACCTAGCAAAAGAGTAATGTTCCTATTAGGAAATCAGAGTGTGGAAATGCCAGGGAGTTACAAGGAAAAGCGAGGGGACCAGTGAAGGCGGTGTTAGCAGTGCTCAATTTATCTAGGAAAGGGTTGGCTGAACTGCAAGATGGAGAGACATACGCCAGGAGTGGGGATCAGCACAGATGGAGGTGATACCTGAAGCCACCTAGGCAAATGAGATGGTCTCCAGAAGGTGTTCTGGCAGACATCCATGCCACTTACATGGGAGGAAGGGGAGGGCAGGGGTGCTGGAGACTCTCAGGCGGAGAGGGCAGGGCACAGATGGAAGCAAAAAAGGATGAATAGTGTGCCTGAAGTAGGGATGGATGGAGGATGCTGGGGTCCTGGTCCAGGGGGCTGTGTGGAAAGAGAGAAGGTGGCAGAGAGAAAAGGCAATTCCAAGAGATGGGAGGGAATATGACCTCAAAGAGAATTTGCAGTCAATGGCAGCAAAAGCAGCATGTCAGCTGGGGGAGTGGAAATGGAGGAGTAAGAGACTGTGAAGAGTGAGAGGATGGTGCAAGCACTGGAATAAAGGTATAGATCAGGGCTGTTAGGCTGAAGGTGGAGTTGGCTCTGGTGCTGGCTGGAATTTCTCATTCAGAGGACAAGGAACAAGAAAGGTGTGCCAGGGTGAGATTTGGGGACAGTGAGAGATTATAATGTGATTATCTTGAAGACTTGGCAAAGGAGCCTGGAGGAAAGTGAGGATTTGGAGAGGTAAAGGATGGAGTAAGGCTATAAGTACAACAATTAAGAGGTGGGGATGTGGTTTCTGGGGTATCTGGGTAGACAAGAGCAGAAAATGAGAAATGCTGTTGGTTGTACAGGAGCCGGGGAGAGTGCAGGAGGGGAGCACACCTGGCTCAGACCCAGGAGAAGCTGGTGGTTCCCTGCATAGGAGTAGAAGATTGTGTGAAGGAGTGGCCTGAAGTGGTGGGCAGGGGAACTAAAGGGGAAGGAAACTGGAGGAGAAGGACTGGGAGAGAGGGTGGAGCAAGAAGAACACAGAAGATGTAAGTAGTAGGGAGGCAAAGAGGAAGGAAAGGGTACAGCAGTGCAACGTGGCTTCATGTGCAAGAGGAAAGGGGATGAGAGTCAGAAAGCAGAGCTAGCATGAAGGTGGAAAGAATGGAGAGATGGAAATGTTCCAAGGTGGGAGGGAGGGGGAGAGACAAATGAATAGGCAAATTATAACTAATGTAATAATTAGCTGCTACAGCAGTAATCCAATTGTCACCCAAAAAAAGAGGATGAAGCAGTGAGTTCGTGAGCAAGGGGGAGGCACACTCAGGCCGGCAGAGCAGGCAGGCAGAGAAGCAGAGGTGGGCTGAGCCTGCCTGGGCACAGAGGCAGCGGCAGGAGCAGCAGGCAGCAGATGCTGCATAGGCTGCAGTTCCTATGGCAACACAGGCAGGCAACAAGTGTGCAAACGTGGCAGCATTAGCAGGGGACAGCTCGGCATGCCTCCATGTCACACTGCTCAGGGTGGGAGCAGAGCTGTGCGCCATCACTGGGTGCCAGGCCTCAGGGTGCTGCCCTGTGGAAACCAGCACGAGTTATGTTTTGAGGCCAGACGCCTCCCTGCTGAGAAATGGATGTCTTGTCCTCTTTCTCCTCAAACCTAAGCATCCCGATGCCCAGCAGAACAAGAGCTGCTGAGCATCTTGTTGGCAGCGAGGCGTGTGCGTGCTGCATGGCGAGGAAGCAGCACGGACTCTGGAGGGGACGCTACGGGAGAGTGAGCATCCCTCCCTCCCGTCCCTCATGGCCACACACCGCGGAGCAGGGAGCTCAAGTCTCCAGTGCCGTGGCCCTGCAGCTGGCACATACCCCCAGGCACCCACAGTGTGTAGGTGCCTTCCGATGAGGCCGTCAGAGCACAGGGCCTGTCTGCTCACAGCAGGCAGAAATAGCATGTTATCCACAGCTCGGGGCCTTACTCTTCACCCCTCTGGAAATTTCTGCAGAATTTTCCCTTCCTTTCCTACTGTATTGCCTGCAATTACCCAGCGCTTTGGGTCTGCAGCTACTCCACAGCGTTACGCCAACATCCTACACTGAATGGCCGGAGATGGAGCACAAAGGCCAATTTTTCTGTTCAAAGGAGCAGTGTTTCCCAACGAACGGACTCCCAACAGCAAGGACATCCCTGTGGGGGGCTGAGCAAGGATGCTGCTCCGTCTGCCTTCAAGGGGCAGGGGAGGGAGCTGGCCGGAGGAGGCCAACTCAGCCAGGCCATATTGTCCAGGCTGCTCCCCACCACCCCAGGAGCGGCCTTGCTCCTGCGGGAGTTGCATCTGCCCTCCACAGCAAATGCTTGGGGTTCCCTCTGGGTCACAGCCGTCCTTTCGAAGTGCAGCTTCATCCAACAGCAGAGGGAGCTCTGGGAGAGGAAGAAGAGCAGATGAAGCCTGGCGGGAGCAGCCATGGGGAAGGAGGGAGGTAGGTGGGGGTTTGGCAGAGACAAGAGCAGGCAACTCTGCTGCACCAGGTAGGGAGCTTGCAAACAGCATCAAGGGATGAGGGAAAAAGGAGCCCGAGAGAGGGAGAAGTGGTTGTAAAGCAACCACCATGGAAACGAAATGCCAGAAGAACTTTACGTATAAAAAGATGTGAAAAAATGCAAGCTAAAGAAGTGTCTGGGTGCTCTTTCTCTCATAAGATTTAAGATTTAGACTAACTTCAGAGTGTCTGGTGCTAAATAGCTCTAAGGGGGAGGAGGGTATCTTAGTTACTTGGGGAATGTTTTCTGTGTATTTAAATGTTAAAATTGTCTGGCTACATCATTTTCTTTTTCTTTCTGAGGAGAATGCTCCGTGTTGGGCACTGTTTTGAAATCAAGTCCATTTCAGAAGGTTTCAGTGATATTTTGAGAAATTAGTGCCATGAATTCACAGCAGGATCAAAGCAAAGCAGTGAATATGCCTTTGTGGCTGGGTAAATGCATCCATTGGAAGATGATGGCCATTTCTGCCACATGTGGGATGACAGCAATACCAATCAGCCACATCACAGTGCCTACAAAGCCAGAGTGTGGATATGACTCTCGAGTCACAGGGATCTCAGCAGGAAAATAAATATCCTGGTCTTTCCATCCCACATTCCCTGTGGTCCTGGGCGCAGCACAAGAGCAGGCATGATTCATTCTACCGTCTTTGAGCAACTCAAGGGAAAACTGCCTGCTAATTTCAGTTTCTGATCTCAGAATGTATAATTAACCTGACAAAGCAAAATGTTATTTTGGGTTAAGATGTGATCAGACCTTCCTTCTCTGCTACCTTTATGGTGATAAAATAAGTTGGAGCTGTTTGGGGCTGGGGAGGTATATGTTTAGTTGTTTTGTGGTGGCTATGCACTGTTGGCAGTGAATTTATACATAAAAATATCACCAGTGCTTTCTCCAATTAATTTACATTCAAGGTAAACACAGAGAAGATGGAATGATTTGGAGATCACAGTAACCTGCTCCCCTGCCACTGCACACATGTGCAATACTCCTCCCTTGTATCTGTCTTTGGAGCAGGAGATGAAGCAGGTTTTAAATGAGCATGCTGACTGCTGTGGTGGCTGTGAATAGGAATCACAGGAATACTTGGGTCTTTAAGGTCTGTCATGTTAAAGTAGAGTGGACAGCGTGATGCTAAACTGACAGAGGATATCTAATTGTAGAAGCTTTAGGGACTGGAATAATTTTGCTTACTGTTTTTGTATTTGAAAAATATTACATATAGGGCTACAGCTTGATATATCCTTGCTAGGTAGGATTTCAGGGGTGGAGTTATATCATGTTGTTGCTATGTTTTCCCTTGGGTAGGGCCTGTAGAATGGAGCATTTGATTTTGTTTGATCTATTATACGTACACATAACTAGCAGAATGTACAGCAGTTAAAGTGAAAACATTAATCTAGCCATTTCAAGCAAAATCAACTTACCTTGGTGCTGTGTTGGCAAGCCTGGATTCTACAGGCTCCCCAGCACAAACACAGCATCCATGTTGCAGTTGTTGAGGTGGGGAAAGATCTCGAAGTTCCACTAGGTCCCTGATTAAGGATCCCCATTTTAAAATAAGCTTTCTCTACTCTCCTTCTACAGAATGACTGGTGGGTTTTTTTGCTCCCTGGGAAATAAGGAAGACAGACAGAAGATGCAGCATGTAAGAAATAAATGACATATCACTCCCTTACCCCTTCTTCTCTGCTGTTTTTGCCTGGTCTTCCTCAACTTTTTTTTCTAATGGTCCAGCTGGGCGAGTCCTTAATCTTCAGCCATTTGAATGACTGGAGATCAGTCATTTGCAGGCTCTGAGCATTTTGGTCCTGCATATGTTCTTTCTTTTTCCTCCCACTGCTCAGAAAGCTCTGCCCAGCTGTGCACCTCATTATGCCCTTGTGGCTAGGCTATTTTAAGAAACCTTATTCTAAATGAATAACAAAATCAGCAAGTTCTAACTATTGTAACTATGGGTTTGGGGAAGTAAAGGTTAAGTGCTAGCACAGGTATATCTAAGCACTCTGAAGATGACTGGCTTGCCATTTCTTTAAAGATCACCATTTTCCTAGATCCAGGTAGGGCACTTACATTTTGTGTCATGCCATTTGCACACAGAGCCACAGCCATTTCACTGAGACAGCCAATTGAGATCTGAAGAGGAAAGAAGGGTTTTCAGTCATGATTTGAAGAAAGAAATAAGAGACTGAAACGTCCTGGGGGAGGCAAGGAAATTGTTCCAGCAAGCTGGTCTGGACAAGCTGTGACAGCTGAAAGCTTTTGGTCTTACCCTGCTAACTCTGGTTATGGCAGGTTTTTAATTTTTATTTCTTATCCAGCTTGAATGCTTAATATTTAGTATTTCTGGAAACCAAGGTGAGCAGAAGAGGTGCAGATCATAGTAGTAGTAAAGAGCAAAATTAATAGGAAAAGCTAAGTAGATGAAATAGACTAGTTCAGTCATGGAGTAATGCCCTCTCCCAGCCCTCCAGCTGTAAAGGTCTGAAGGTACTCAGCACCTTGGTAGTGGTACCTGGTGTGCTGCTGAGTTGGGATCTGAGTTTGAAGGTGCCACGTTACCAGGCTCTGCATTTGACTGACACAGTCTCTATCTTGGGTTGACCAAGCAACGCACAACCTTACTGCTGCTTCTGCCAGATTAAAGCCCTGCTCAGGCGAGAAGCTGGGGTGAAGGGCAGGGGATGGTGTTTGCGAGCAGCACAGCTTCCTGCCTTCTCACCAAACCTCCCATCCATCTCAGGTGATGCTGTGTGACTTTATAGTCCTTTATTGGTAAGTACAGATTGAAACAGATTGGCTATCTGTTGCTATATCCACTGGATGAAAAGTGAAACCCTGTGGAAACCACATCTTCTGTGTGATCAGAAGCAGCCGCAGAAGTGTTGTTGCTGCCATCACTTCATAAACCTTTGCTGAGCTACAGCATGAGGAAGCACACTGCTCACCACACACACCATCATGGCTACTCCTCTTGTCGCTTCAAAATTCAAAGGTACTTGCTAAGAACAAGGCCTCATGCTCCAGGTCTCTGTTCCATTTTTAGATGGCCTTATTGCACATTGAGTGACTGATTTTGTTTTATTGCAAACAAAATAGAAGAACTGGTGAGCACATTGTGGAGTTATGGATGTAATTAGAAGGGGGAAGAAAATGCTTTTTATCTAAAATAGGCATTCTGATGTTGTAGGATAGAGAGACGACTCCTTTTTTCAGCACAAAGGCAAGGCAAGGAGACAGTAACTTTTTCCAAGCAGGAAGCTCAGAAGCTGGGAGAGGGTGGCAGCTCTGGAGCAGAATAGGCTGACTTGCAGGGCCTTCTAAACATCACCGTGCTTTAATATAAAGACTGCTGTGCCAGGTGTTTGAACAGTCAAGTGTCTTCAGAAAAAGTGGTAACATAGGTCTGGATAATTATTTATGATGGAGTTAAAAAGTAGGGAAGAGAACTGGTTGGCAGGAATTAAAACCAAACTAAATTGTCCCTACCATACTAGGTTCATTTATAATTCCATCAAAGTTTTGCAATGTTTTTAATAGTGGAAAAACATGTTGCTTTAGTTTTCTTAGACATCTTTTGGGTTGCCAGTAAAACTGTAGCTGAAGGAGAATTGTCTGACATAATTCAGTTAGACTTTCCAAAAATTTTGGCATTGTGTCTGGATCACAGGACACACTGAGCTGCAGCAGTGCAGAAGCGCCGCCCTTGGCTGACAGGTTTCCTTCTCCTCTCTGGAGGAGTGGAGCCGCTGAGCCCCTTGCCCCTGGGCTGGCTTTGCAGGCATCAGCCTCTCTGCAGCCAGCTGCAGGCACAGACAAAGCAAGGCCCCTGCTGATACTGTCTGACTGCAGGGCAATAAAACAGCTGCCAACATCTTGCCTAATTTTGCCTGGAAAGTCAGCCTCGGCACCGCTGCAGGAGGGTGTGGGGTGCAGAGGTGGCACTAATAATGGCTGGGTGGGTGGCAAGTGGCAGATTGGGGCTGATAAGCATGACCGTGTCTTCGATCCCATCTTCCTGCCCACGTGTTTTGGATGAGCACCACGGGCTGAACTGTTGAGCACTTAGAAACCCTTTTTCCTGGGAACGGCTGGCCAGTATCCAAGTGAGGTGACTCATATGCATCCTGCTCCTTATTTAATCTGGAGTTTTCCCCTTCAAGCTTTGCCCGCTCCATTGAGATAAATTGTCATGTTTCTGGAGAGGGGGAAAAGCAGGTCCCTGCCTATATCTCTCTCCTATGTTGCCATCTGCACTTCCTCCCAAGTAACTACCTCATCTACCTTTTCACGTTCACCTTCATCTTAAATTTGCCTGGGAGAAGAATTCGTTAGCCTACTCAAAGCCAGTACTGAAACATCTCCCAGTATGGGTTTTCCTCACTGTTTTCTGAGGAACCGTTGGCACTCGCTATTTTTGGCACCATCTCTTCCTTATGTTCATCTTCTGCTGGTGTCCCTCCTGCACCTGGCTCCCTTGGACTTAGCTAGGACACCTGCTGGACAATGTCAAGCAGGCATATCTGAGATGCACAGGATGGCCAAAGGAAAGAACTGGAAAACATCTCAGAATCAACTGTCAGCTTTTCAACCTGGCTAAAACCAGGTTGGAGGCTAAAACTCTATTGGAGGACCGATATTTTCTAAAAATTTTTAATGATACAAGAATGGGGGTAATGCCAAAGCGGAAAAACCTGAAATCTTTTGGCTAGTCAAGGTTAGGGAGTTTGAAAAATTTAAACTAAAATGCAGTTGCAAAACCAAACAGTATGAATTTATCCAGTGAGGCATATGATATGGCTGCATCACTGTTGCTTTTTAATATAATCACTAATTCAGTTCTCTGAGCCACAGATCAAAATAACAATATTAGTCTATTTTAATTGTAAAGGGCCAGCATCAAAACTGCGTGCATGGAAAGAAGCTGTTTTTCCTCCACTGCCTGTTTTTCTGGCATCTCTTTTATCACATAGAGCAAATTGGAGATGGCTGATTTGGACTTCTCCTGAAACAGCTCTATAAACTGTATCGAGGCAACAGAGCAGCTGGGACATACGGTTGCCCCAAACTGAGCTCTTTCAGGTTTCTGACTTCCTTCCCCACTCTTTTGTCCCACCTCAGCATCTCCCAGGTGGCCAGAGCCAGAAACAGTGACCTTGAAAGAGCTGCCCAGAAGTACTGAGACTTGAGCCCAAAGAGGACCAAACTGGAGACCGGGGGAGAGGTTTCTGCTAGAGCAGCTTGAAAGGAAGGAACGTAAAGAGTTTTAAATTAAAGAAAAATTGAGTTACCTTTAAATAGATATCAAAACAAAGAAAGAAAGAAAAAAAAAAAAACACCCCAAAAAACCCAACAACCAAGCAGCCCATCATACGTTCTGTAGGAGGTAAGTCTTTCACACTTGCATTTGCCTCATCAGAAAGGGACTCTTAATTGGATCTGGATCTACCCAGTTCCAGGTGTCTTCTGCCTCAGGTCCCCAGAGCTATTAGTTTGTTTTGCTGGTGTGCCTCAGCTCGGCAAGGTGTCTTGATTGCCAAGAGAATGTGGATTCAGCTAGCTCTGACCAGCTCTGGCATTTGAAAAAAATCCTTTTTCTTCCGCTTGAATTTCTCTGCCAGCTGCCAGCAACTCAGGATTTCCCATCCAGCAGCTCTTGTTATTATCTGTTTTCACTTGCCTTGATGTTTACCAGATTGGACTGCTTTTATCTCTATTAGCCCTACATCACTGCAGAGCCCCAGTATTACACACCCTGCATGGCTTGGGCATTGTGTCAGGGCAAAGATAAATAAACAGAAAATAAATTCACCTTATTGAGGAAGCAGTGAAGTCCAAAATGCTGGCCAAAAATAACACAAGTGTTGATGATCTCAGGGAAGAAAATAACTAAAAGGCCAAACGAAGGTATTAAAAATCAAAGCTTAAAATAAATGACAGCTCATTAGACTAAATCTGAACTCTGCTAAAATTCCCTACCAGATGAAAAAGGTGCTATGAAAATAGCGTGGAACAGCTGAGAGCAGGACAAGCTGTCCTGATTTTCTCTGGTCTCAGAAGCTTGAATTGCTGCTAAGCAGTGCTTTCATTTGTAACCTTAGATACATTTTGCAGGCATTTAGACCCGAAGGTCTGATTAAAAGCGCATCTAAAAATATAAAAAGGAGATTCTCAGCCTGTAAAGGGCCCTAAAGCTCCTCTGAACAAGCACCTAAGTATTATTTCCCATCTCCTCCAGTTCCTAGAAATCATGAGGATGTAGTAAAATTTGAAAGACAAGCCAGTGGTTTTTAAAGATTTCATTCGTTGGTCAAATTCAATATCGTTTCCAAAGTAATAGGTTACACAGAATCATAGAATGATTAGAGTTGGAAGGGACTTTGAAGATCACCAAATTCCATGCCCACAGTTCTAGTCACTTGTCACATCAACGTTCAACAAAGCCTTCAGGGTATTGATGCCCGTTCAGTTTGAGGGAGAAAAAAAGTTTAACTGATTTTAGGGTGAGGACTGGGGTTGAGTTCACCGCGCTGTGAGCTGCCGGGAAGTTGGCTCAGCCCCTGCCACCCACACGGCCGCCCCCATCCAAGCCAAAAGATCTGCCTTTGGCTGTCTGTTTCCCTCAGGGGCTCGAGAGAGATGCGGGAAAACTTGTATTTATTTGTTTACGCCCCAGAGAGTACCTGAATAATGTAAAGGCGCCGTTTGACAGCGTCGCTGCTTTATTTACCTCACGCACCGCACTGCAACGTACCTGCGCGAGGAGCACAGGCCGTTGGCTTTGCTACCGGCCATTCCGCGCCCGTTACCCGCCCGCACAGCGGCCCAACGGCAGACCCCGGACATCCCCGCAGGCACCTGAGCCCGGCGGCTGCGCGGGGGGCGAGCGGGCGG
>VXBW01002380.1:265438-415288 GCA_013400375.1 Thinocorus orbignyianus | reverse complement strand
TGCGCTTTCCGTCGCGCTTGCCTTCCCTTTCCTCTCCCCCTCTTTTTTCTTCTTTTCTATCTTCCAAACGGCCTAGGTTGGTGCTGCTGTCGGCGCCGGTGTGCC
Organism: Thinocorus orbignyianus; assembly: GCA_013400375.1. NCBI lineage: Eukaryota > Metazoa > Chordata > Aves > Ciconiiformes > Thinocoridae > Thinocorus > Thinocorus orbignyianus. The sequence continues at coordinate 415,183 of VXBW01002380.1, read as the reverse complement.
CCGCGGCCCCCGGGACCCTCGGCGGAGGCGCTGGTGGGACCCCGGGACCGGCCGTGACCCGCCCGGGGATGCGCATCCACCCGTGCGGGGGGCGAGAGGCGGCGGCGGGGCCGGCCCCGGCTGCGGGACTGGGGGTAGTGGCGCTACTGGGAAAAAGGGACACCCCCCCCATCGCCCCCCTTCCCAGAAGGGTGGTATTGAATCCATGTGGGGACCGCCAGCTGCGTGTCTTTTGTATGGGGTCAACCGCTTCTTGGTGTTGCACCACACGCAGATTAAAGGGGCCTAAACCCGTCAATAAAACGCATCTTCAGGACAAACCCGGCCTTTGTGGGAGAGTCATCTGTGTTTTTTCGAGGCACGTCTCCTCCCTTCCCCCCAGCTCCCCCCAGTACGTGGCAACACAAACTCCTGCTCCTTGAAGATCCCTCAGCCTGGCACAGCAGCTCTTCTGTCTTGCAACCTCCATTTCCCCCCCGTCCCCATTACAAGGGCTGCCACCGTTCTTCGACAACCACAAATTGAGGTGCCGAAAGCTTGTGACTTGCCCAGCATCCTTTAGGGAAGCTGGTCTGCGGTTGGTGGGGGATGCAGGCTGTGCCTTTGCAGCGTGCCGGCAGCCCCTGCCAGTTTCTCCCCTGGACTCTCCCAGTGTGCAAGAGCCATGAGGTAGGTTACTCAGACTTGAAAATGGAGGACGGTAGTGGTAACCAGCCTGTTGTTTGGTGGAGTAAGTCTCAGCAATGTTTCCTGCAATGGTGGTGCTGAAAGTGATGTTTTGCTTGGCTTAGCTGCTGGTGCAGAGGAGGAAACATCTTCAGTACGTAGCTTTGGGGTACCTGCTACTCGTAACCATTGTCACTTACAGCTGCTTTTTTTTTTTTTCATTATGTCTCTTAGCTGTGCTAGGAAAGGATCATCTTTGCTGCCCCTAAAACTGAAGGTGGGGAATGGCTATCTCCCTTCTTTGGGAGAGAAGGCTTTAGGATGTGAGAAATTTGCAGGAACAGCACTGAGATTTTGATCACGCAGCTCTGAGCTATCAAAAAAGAGCTCTCATTCCAGATAGGGTAGCGAAGTCCCTTTCTTTGTGTCTTCCTCTCCTCCCCACCCTCCCTTTTTCTTTTTTTTTGTTTTGTTTGTTTTTCTCCCCTCTTCCTGGTGGCGGAGGAAATCTCTTTTCAAACTTAGGGTAAGGATTGGTAGTATGGAGGGTTAGTGTTTGCTCTTGATTGCCATCTTAAATTAATTCACCAAGCCTTGCTCAGAGGCCAGGATCCTATTCATTCTTTGTGATTTAAAAATCCCCTTTAAACCTTTTATTGTTAGTTGAAACTGATTTATGAGCTCCTGACCTAGGAATATGCTTCTGTGGCTGTATTTTCTGTGTTGTACACCATTTTCTCCTATGTTTCTGAGCGAGCATTGCCTTTGTAGTAAACTCATTTAGTGCTTTGCCTGTATCTCGCTTAGTGTGAAAAACACTTGTCAGTTATGTCTGCTGTATCCGTTTTTCTTGCACATAATAAGGAATATTTAAATAGATACGGTTATTTGCAGTCGAGATTACTTTGATAAAGACACAAAGTTTACAAAGGCCACCTGAGGTAACATGTGGAAGGGAGCAGCATTAAGCAGTAATTTATTTTGTAAGATCCAGATGTGCACAGTAGATACCCATACCAGTCCAGACATCCCCGAGGGGATGGTTGTCTGTCCAGCATGTTCAGACCTGGAGGAGGAATTCTAAAGCAGCAGCACTGGCAACGGAGAAAGTCTGCAAGCTGCCGTCACAGGAAGGTAATTATTAATAGGAACAATCCTGTATAATAACAATGCAAAGAGAGGGAAAGCATTTAGGTGCTTGCTGTGGAAAGGTTAACTAGTGTATGTTGCATTAGCCCATAGCTGCACATGTGAAATATAGTTCTTGTGTTCTGTCGCCTCGGACCAGCCTCTTTTTCTTCTGTAGCAGTAGGTAGTATGGAGATATCTCAACTGTACATCCTGCGTATGGGCAGCTTTCTTGACTGTGTGCCTGGAAAGGGAGAAAAAAGCTAATGCTGTTGGTGATATGCTTGCAGTAGGTCCTGCTAGTGACAGGAGAATAAGAAAATGAAGGCTGGCAGAAAGAAGGCTACATATGTGCCCGTGATCAAAAGCAGTCGTGACCACGTGTGTTGTGGTTTGGTGCAGTTTTATAAGTCAGTGGTGAAACTTCCCACCTTGAAGTTAGATCTTAATTTCTTCGAGTCTTCCCATCCCTTCTGTCTGTTGAAGCTGGTGGGAGTAAGTGGATTTTGAATCAGATCCTGTGCCACTGACTGAGTTTCTTTTCCCTTTTGTGTTTTCTGATGGCAGCAACGGCTGTGTCAGTTCCTCCTTTTGCTGTGTACCAGTGGGTGGCTTGGGATGTCTTGCAGGCAGTGCTAACTCAGTACCTCAGCCCAGGGTCTCGCTTTACTTTTCCTGCATCTCCAAGAGCCGGAGGAGAGTTCTGATAACAGGTACATGAGCACTGTGATCGCTGAGGATCAGTTAGTGACCTGAGGCTTAAAGGATTTAATCAGTGTGGGGCTAGTGATGGATGCTTTACTGAGAAATAGTTTGAGTTGCAAATGATGTCATGGGGAACTCAGTAAACTAGTTTTTCAACTAGATGTAGACAAAAAGAAGTTTCAGATTTAGTGTTTTACCGAATACTGAACTCTGAAGGTTTTTAGTTTATTTTCGGAAAAGCAATCTGTATTTACCAGTTGATTCATAAAATTGCTGTAGATCCTTAAATCTATGTAAAACAGTTAGCAGTATTTACGTTATTCCCAAATGTTACTATATAAAGTGGAAAAAAACAGAACATGTTATTTCAGTTTCTGCTGTTTGAATTTCTTGTTTCTCGCTATTATTGAAACTAGACTACACAGTTCTTCTTTTGTTTTGTTTTGTTTTTTTTTCCTTTCTATTTTATTTGTTGTTTCTTGGTGGTGGGAAGATAATATCCTACCAAGAGAAGAAAAGCTATTGATGTACTAAGAAGAAAGGAAGCAATTTTCCCAAGAAACCTTACATTTAGATAAAGCCTTGTCTGTGCTTTTGCATAACTGACATTTTAAACTTTTCCTTTTTTTTTTTTTTTTCTTTCTTTTTATAATGAGCAGTGAGAAGTCTGTGGACTTCACCAAGTAAAGATTTGTGCATGTGACTGATTTTCCACATGTGTAGTCTCTGAGTACACACACATGCATAAGGCGCTCAGGGGTCAAAGTAAAGGTGCTTTATCTTGAAAGTGCTTATTTTTGGCTGTAATGTTGAGGTGCTGTGGGCCTACACTTGTAAGTACTTTCCAGACAAGGGCTGAAATATGGAGAAGGATGTCTGTGAAATGCAGTTTTCTAGCTACCAGCATTGTATTTATAAAAGCCATTGTAACTGGTGTTTCAGAGCTATTGTGTTCCTCTTACCTTGAGAAGACTTTGAGCTATGTTTTATCAAAGTTTGACTTGCTTGCGTTGTGGTTGGGTTTGGCTCAAGATGTTTTGATGTAAGCAAATTGAGTGCAATTTTCTTTTAACCATATAACAAAGAATAGGTACTGATTGCTTGCCAAACAATTTTTCCCTTCAGAGATTCCAAACAAATTTAGGAAAGAACAAAGCCAGTATTTCTAGTGTTTAACTTCTTGAGAATTATCTTGGGGTTTTGCGTGTTAAAAAGGAAAGTGCGTCACAAGTTAAGTTGGCACTTTCTAATACCGTCAGTAATGCTAGTTTCCACATCATTAATTTTAACTGACACTGCTTCAATCTTTCTCTTGCCACAAGTTTCTTTAAAAGAATTGAAGCTCTCTTCACTTATTTCTATATTCTCTTCAGCTATATACTTCCAGTCTTGCAAAACCGGGTTCCTGTCCTCCTTCGGGAGATGGATACGAAATAAAACTCAAAGACCTTCATGTAGCAGCTGCCAGAGTGCTCAGGGAGATGCCGGTGAAGGAGGAAGCTTGTTTTGTGGGAATCAAGCCAATGAAATGCCACTTTTGCCCAAGACTTAAGAGGCAAGCAGTGGTATGAGAAAGAGTATAGCTGCACCAAGTACCTGCTTGCTTGTGGTTTTTGTATAAGACATAACTTACCTTTTCTTCTTTCTCTTCAAGTATAAGTCAGGAGATGAAAGCATGTTATTCATGTAGTCTCAAAACTGTTGCTACCTACAATTTTTCTTCTTTCCAGTTGAGCTCTTTCCTCAGAAGTGATTTGTTGTAAGACTGAAGTAGCTGTGATATTCAAGACTTCAGAAATAATCATGGTGTAAAATACAGCTGCCGTTAGAGGAGGAGGGAAGTTATTTCTTGATCATATTTTTTTATTTTCAGAGATTCTTTTCTTGGTGAAGGTAACTCTGATGAAGGAGCAGAAAAAATAAGCAGGCTGAAAGCGTGTGGCAGCCAGCAGTGGGTGAGGGTAGCAATCACCTTTATTCACCATTGTCCTGCATTTTGTACTGTATGAGCAATAGAAAAAGAAATGGTCCGATTCTTGTAACCTGCCTTGCTCCTTGTTAGTGTTAGAGAAAGAACCCTTTTCCATATATGGTCTTTTTGTTAAAAGGCGTTTTGGGTATTCTGTTTTATGAAGATCTCCTTTGAAGACAGGGGGAATGCAGTGGAAGACTTCTCAGACCCAAGGGGTGGGCCTAACAGAGAATTAAATGCTGGTGTTACCTTTTCCTATCAGCCATCTCTTCAAACTGTTTGCTGTGCATTTAAATTTGAAAAAAGTCCGCGGTTCCCGAACTGGGGTTTTAAAATGCCTCTCTGTGCACTTGCACAGGGTTTATCTGTCTGAGTCATGACTCCTGATGATTTCCCCTGTATGTGGAGGCCTTGGGTGGAGCTGCTTAAATGCAGATGTCTGTTGCTGGTTTAGATGTCTTATCTGTGACAGTTGCACGGAACTGGTAAATGCAATGAGACCTACAGCAAACAGTGTCCTGGAGCATCTGCTGGAGACTGGTGATGCTCAAGATGGACCCTTCTCTGGATTCATTACGTCAAGATACACACAGAAAGGGAAAAAAAAAAAACAACAAACACAAAGGCTCTTTATAGCCCTTGCAGTAAAGCAGGCTCCTACCCGTCCCTGAACAACCTAACATCTACGAAATCACAGCCAAGATGCAGGGCTTTGCTTTTTCTCCCTTGGACTTCATTCTTTGCAAGTCAGCACTGAGATAAGTTAACCTATAAAAGGTGTTCCTCATTGCCCTTGGGCTCTGCAGAGGCCGAGTCTGCTGCACCTCTGGTATTTTCAAGTCTGGCCAATGCCACAGATACCAACATGCCCTCTAAAAGCACTGTTGTTTCTTTGAGTGGACTTTGAAGCAATTATTCTTGCTGCAATGATTTTCCAACCTGAGATCATAGCTCTAAGGACAAAACAAATGCATAGCATGTGTATATGAATATGACATCTGAATATCTATCTGTTCTTCAGCCATTGCAAGATAGAAAGGAAAGAAAACTTAGGTGCTTCCAGCTGGTGTCAGAACTTGTATAAAGAACACCCATGCCTGGAATATCCCTTGTGCAGCCTTGCTGAAACTGTGTGCTAGAGTTGGGGGCAGTTCTAGAATCTTGCAGTACCTTAAAGTCAAAAGAAAAGCTGGTAACCCCAGGGAGATCTTTCACATACCTTAACGTGTACACATACGAAGTTGATTTGTCTTATTTTGTCAACAAAAAGTATGGTTTGTCTACCTCAAATACAGTGCTTAAAGAACCAAGCTTATACAACACTGATTAGATAATCATTGAAAGTAACCTTTAACTTCAAAAGCTTCCTCTGTGAAAATTAATATTTTATACAGAAGTATTATGTAACAGACATTTTGTCACCTTTGCAGTCCCGCACAGAGGAAGATGTTGCTAAGCTGATGCCATTTGAGTTGTTCAGTATAAATTTGTCCACTAAACCAATGCAAACGTCAGTGAATGATTAAAAATGAGTTCATCTTGCGTATTTGTACATAGTCCTTCATGATGGTTGGACTAGATGATCTTAAAGGTCCCTTCCAACCTAGACAATTCTATGATTCTACATACAGATTGTGGAAAAGGAGGATAGAAATTACTTTGTTCTGTCTCAGCATTAAAACTTGAGTGACCAGTATGAAAGGTAGTGCTTTAGCTTGTTTTGTTTTCAAGCACCACTGTGGTTACAAACACTTTCCACATGCATTAGCAATTGCCTTCATCAGAGATGCACAGAGGAACCAGACTTCATGCTTAATCTGACTGGTGTTTAAAAATACAAACTGAGAAGTCTATGTACAGGGTTCCTATCAATGGCTGCCATCCAGAAATTTCATGTACTTGCTTTCTGTCTAATTAAATTAATAAAGCCTACTACCTAGCTTAGAAGAGGAACTGACAAAAGGGAAACAAAACTTTTTATGCATTTGAGTGTGGTTCTTTTTTTTTTTTTTTTTAGTAACGTTTGCAGTTTTATAACCCATACTAAATTTTTTCACTGTTCTATCTCATTGGCGTTGTTAGCAGATAGAAAGGGAAGACTGGCTTGATAATTTTGATCTTCTCCTTTCCTATCCCTCTGACCAGAAGTCTGTTGGCTCTTGAAAAGAGGAAGTGGAGGAACGCAGATTGTTGGTGCTGTAAAAATTGTGAGTTTGGTCAGTGCTAGCGCCCCGACGGAAAGTGTGTAGGGAAGTGGCTAACGAGAATAAAGGGAGAAGAGTAGCTCTTGGGGAAAAAAAGAGTGGACGGAGAATGAGACAGAATTGTACTAATAATAAATCAGGAAAATGAAAAATGCAGTGGTTTGGACAAGCCTCTATTTCCAGTGGTTAAAATTTGTGGTTACGCTTTGTTTATTTTTAGTGTAATTTGATTTAGGATGTACCTAGATTGAAAGGTGAATTTATGAGTGCCCTTATTAGCATCAATCAGTATAACTGAAACGGATTTTAAAGAAGTAAACTGCTAGGGACAGTTATAGGAGAACAAAAATAGTAAAGGATATAATAAAGCCAGAAAATAAAAACATGAGAGGCATGCAAAAATATAAAAGAAAATAGCAACAGTGTGGCAAAGGAAAGGAGATAAAATTGTTGAGATAAATGTGAGTAAACATAAAAGAATATCTTAATGTGAAGTTGTATGTACTGTTCTGCATGGGAAAGTGTACAAATTCTGTTTGCTTGACTGGGGGAGTCTCATCTCCAGAAACAGGACTTTCGTGCTCACAGCTGAATTGTCAAGGTCTCCCGGTTTGCATCAACTTGAAAACATGCTGCAAAGTAATACAGGCCTTTGTGTGTACATGTGTGTTCATTACAGCAAACTTAACGGGAACTATAAACTTACAGGGTGAATTACTGCAAGTCTGGTTTTGACTGAATAGTTTTGCACCTGTCTAATTTATCTTGTAAAATCACAGTCTGTTCAGGTGCAGAGCAGCCTGATGGCAACCAGTATGCAACTGGTTGGTGTGAGAAGCATGGAGTGCTGCTCCTCTGCTGTTTGTTTGTGAAAGAGAGGATCATGGCCCTCCATGCTCTGATAGCTGCTGCTTTTTGTCACCTCAGCCATGTTAAGGCTTCTTCAGTGTCTGGTTATTTACCTGCTCTCTCTGCCTGAACTTGTAAGATCTTAGATCTGGCTTGCTATCTGCTAAAGAAAGCAATACCAGAGCTACCAGCAGCAGCCCCCTCTCTTACTGCCTGTAGATCAAACAATGCGTTATCTATAGAACTGGGAAAATTTGCCTGCTTGCCCAGCAAAGTTTGATTTGTTAACGTCTTGGTTATATTCCTATCTTCTGAGACAGAGGAGAACAAGCAGGGAGAAGTTTGTGCGCAGCCGCTTGCTCACGGAGAGGGGGAGAAGAGGAGGTGGCTGTGGAGGGGAAAGAATTACAGGGAGCTCCTGAAATAAAAGGGGTGTTTGGTGGCATGTGAAAAGCTACAGCGAGGTCCGAGTGTGGACAGAGAACTCAGTAGGAAGCCTCAGTGGCATCCTGTAGGTTCCCACGGAGTGGGAGAAATGCCGAAGGTGCTTTCCAGAGGGAGTGTGGCCTTGAGACCAGCTGGAGCAGATTTGAGCTCAGACTGCTATTGGAAGGGGGAATCCTGTGGTGCTCACCTGTCTCTGTCGGGCAGGACCCTTCTCCCGGGCACACACCAGGGAAGGGTGGGAGTGTGTCCAGGGGCGAGAACCCTTAAACAGCAGAGTGGCCACAAATCAGCTTAGGCTGTTTGCAAAACCTCGCTGGGAGATAGCAACAAAACCAGGTATTTGTCTTGGTTAGGTTGCATGTTGCTTTTGGTGATGCTTTTACAGTAGGTTTTTGTGCTAGTTTGGGATTTTTCTTCTCTTGTGATGGCATGACATTTTTCTTGTGTGGTTTGTTGTTTTTATTCTGCAGCAACAAGAGAAGAAGATGGCATTTTAACCAAAGTGATTGTCAAATGTCAGCTGTTGCCTGGGTACTTGGAGATCCATGTAGAACTGAGAAATACTTAGTTTTGCTGAAATTTAAACCTCTAACGACTGGAAGTACTTTGCTTACTTTATTAGCTGAGTTGGTTTTATTTTCCCCAAGTTCCCTGCTCCCCCAAAATACTGTGATTTTCCTCCTTCTCCTTTCTTTATAGAATTCACAATAATTTGCTTTGTAAGTGCATCATCTGATTATTATTTCTTTCACTCTGTTAGCAGTGATTGTTTCCCTGATAAATGCAACTCCCATTAAGTGCAACAGAAACATTTTCCTTGGTGGAAAGGATGTTTGATCAAGTGACTGTACAAATGAAGGCAGCCACATGTAGGCTACAGTATATAGGACGTGGCATTTGGAGGTTGCACGTGTTATGCCTGAAGTGCCAAGGGCCTGGCTGTGATTCACGTAAAATTGGCACTGGGTGACGCCAACACCCTGGTGTAAATGGGGTGTAAGTCTTTCCCTATGCTGAAGGGGCCTGAAAAAAAAAGAGAGAGATTAGAGGGAATGCGTGCCAAGGGTACTAGGTTATAAGAGAAACAGTATGTGTGCTCCTTATTTAATTTCCTTTGTGCCCATTGTCCCACATACTGACTCTAACAGAGTGGGTGTGTATTCTTGTATCAGAGCAGATGTTTCTGTAAGATGTTGCTTTGCTTTAATAAATGGAGTTTGTCACTTCAGAAATGGGGGGCAGCTAGCAGAAGAAGCATGAAGAGAGAATTCTTCAAATAGAATTTGGAAAAAAAGTCCAGGAGGATTTCTGTGGCAAGAACTGAAGGGAAGATGCCTTCGCTAGTCTCGGCTCTGTCCAAGCATTTACTTCTGCATTGATAGGATTTGTATGAGAATTTCTGCTATAGTATCTTTAAAAAAACAAAACAAAACGTAATCAAAATATTGTGAGTGTGGGGTTGTTTGTTTTTTTTTTTTTTCATTTGTTTCCCTCCACCTCTACTCCATGTATGTTCCAGCTCCTGTGCTTAGTGTGCCTTGGGAAGAAGAGGGTGGTGGTGATAGACCTCAGCAGTCTTTCAGATTATGATGGAGCTCTTGAAGACAAGCTATCCAGTTCTTCTATGCATTACCAAGTGTGGTGTTGCTGTTTGGCTTCTCCTGACACCTTTCGTTAAAGACTGATACGTTTTAGAATCACAGAATGGTTAGAATTGGAAGCGACCATTGAGTTCCATCCTCCCTGCCGTGGGCAGGGACACCTCCCACTGGAGCAGATTGCTCAAAGCCCCATCCAGCCTGGCCTTGAACACTTCCAGGGATGGGGCAGCCACAGCTTCTCTGGGAAACCTGTTCCAGGGCCTCACCACCCTCACAGCAATGAACTTCTTCCTAATATCTAATCTATATTTCCTCTCTTCCAATTTAAAAAAAACCTAAACATATCCCTCCTACTTTGAAGGTGGATGCTTCCTTTGCTTTCTGTTTTCAAAAACTGCTTGTTGCTTTTGTGGTGGCTGCTGAGGAGGAGTTGAAGGTCACAGAGAGCTCTGCTCAGGCCCTTCTTACGTGTGTACCTGTGAGAAAAGGTTACAGAAACAGCCGAGGTTAATGGTCCTGTGGCTATGAGAGCATTTTCTGTCAGAGCTTACGTATGATCCAAAGGTCTGTTCTGAAACCTGCTGCAATAGACCTTTGTAAAGTATATAGTCAGAGCATTTTTTGTCTTAATGTATTTTAAAAAACAGCAGTCTCTGAGAACTGCAGCTGCACTTCCAGTGATCTATGCTGCAAAAAGGGACTTAGTTCTCCCAAGAGCACCTGCACCCCTTTGAAGGAGGAAAAAGAAAGACCCTGTAATTTCTGTACTTCTTTAAGATGCGTATTTTATTTGTGCATTTGGCAGTGTCTTCCCCCTTTCCTTATCCTGTGTCTCTTAGCACTTGGAAGAAACCTGGAACAGCAGGTTCCAGCTGACCTTTAAAATGCTGTCAGTGGGAAGCATGACACAGGGCTTGTTCCTGTGGGCTTGAGTGCCAGCAGGTGCCAACCCTTAAAAGGCCTCAGCAAATACATTAAGAAGGAAGTTTGTGTGTGGGTTGGTTTGTGGTTTTCGGTTGTGGTTGTGTTTTTTTTTTTATTCTGCATTTTGGGGGCAGCTCAGGTGGGTGAGTGCACTGTGCTTGGTGCTGGGTGCAGACCCTTCTGGCCAAAGCAGCTCTCTGCTGCAGTCGCTGCCAGCAAGGAGGCAATGGTCTCGGGGCCGGTGGCTGGAGCAGGGGATGCAGCCATTTGTCCCTGCCTTTGAGCCCTGCCAGTGGAGTGCCCCTGCTCCTGGCGGGATGCTCGAGTGCCCTGCTGCGCTGGCGTGTGCGGCCATGGGCAGGGCTCGGGCAGGCAGCGGCACTGCCTGGGGCACAGCCAGGGCAGGAGCAGGGCAGCACAGCAGTGGCAGTCAGGCTGCTGCCTGTGTAGAGTCACGCCGGTTGCTAGGGGACCCATTTCGGTTATAAAGCAGCATTGGTCTACATAGCAGCCTTCTTGGTGTTTATTGATTGGAGGCAATTACTGTGAAATACTTGATTTATAATGAGGCATACTTACTAAGCAGCAAACGAAAATAAATACTGGTGAATTACCTGCTGGAGTCTGGCTGCTCGTTCTGCTGAGTTGTTGCTTTCCGTCTGTGGGCTCTGTTCTGCCCTAGAGACTCTGAGTCGCTGGAGCCAAAGGCAGGCATGCTGGGGTCTTGGCTGGTGTAAGCGTTGGGCTAAAGGAAAAGTGGGTGAAATCCTGTTTCTTCTCTATTTCGTTCGTCCTGGGTCTAGAGATGTTTTCTGGGCAGCTCACTGACTCGAGGGGGCCTGCCTGCCTGGCACACTGCTGTGGTGCAGCAGGTCAGGTGTGATCCCTGTGGCTGTGTTCAGCGCAGGGAGTTTGCAGCTACCATGGTGCTGGGGTCTAGTCTGGCTTTTGCTGTGGTGTTGAGAAGCAGCAGTGTAGCAATATGCTTGATTGTTTGAAACTAATGTTTAAGAAAGTATGTGGGAAATGGCACATTGCTAGCTTGAGGGATCTGTGTCCTTCAAGAACAGACAATTCATTTGGAGTATTTCTGAAAATAATAGAGTAAGGATGTGCTGGACCTTCCCCAGAGATCAGGCACTGGTGGCAAAAGAATGACTAGCGTTCTGCTTCTGTGTCGCAGAGTGGCATTTCTCTGACACCCCACTAGCATCAACGCTTTATTTGGCCATTTTGATTCACAGCAGTTTGTTTTTGCACAGGAAGTGTCTGCGGCGTTTGTCAAAATGAGAAAGTGACCGTCAGCACCTGGCTTGGTCATCCTGTCACTGGAGTCTTCTGAAGCCAGTGCTCAGCCCAGCTGAAGCCAGAGGAGGAGGGAGAAGCACAGTCTGATCAGGTACTGAGCTGGGAGCGGGGAAAGCTAGCTGATGCTGAGTTGAAGTTGTGGATGATTGTTTGTTATATGAATAGATCTCTGTTCTGTAAAACCTCTTGCTAACATATGTGATACAACAGTGGCCCAGTAATGACAGCGACGTCATCTGTGTGCCTGGCATAGGTGAATGTTACACCCTTGAGTTCTGTAGTAGATCTGAGGTAAACACCCAGAAAATGCAAAGTTGCATTTATTTGTATTTGATTTAGACATCTAATGTGCAGTACAGCTCAGTATGTGTTTGCCCATACCTGTATCCAGACTCCATGTGGATTTCAAAGAATTGGACTAGAAATACTCTTAATGAACGTTTGAATGTTGAAGAGCAATTTGATGTCTTGCAGGAGGGTTTTTCTTTAGTTCTATTCCCTGCTCTAATAAGGAGATGTGGCAGCTTTCAAGGAGCATGTTACGTGGCAGCCATAGACCACAGAAAGGTAGCAAACTGGTAGGGCTTTAAGACAAAACCAACTGTCAGCTTGCTAGCTGTATTTTTATTTGCTGAGGTTCCCATAACCGTTCCTGGAAACTGATACTTAGTCCTGCATTTGCATTTTTCAAATTTTCATACTTTAGAAGACTTAGGTTAATTTTAATTATATGGAGAATAAAAGAAATTCAAGGTTTTGGTTTATTGTACTAGACTTTTTTTTTTTTCTTACATAACTGCACTTTTCAGTTTATGTGGAGCTCCTGCTTTGAGGACAATGTTCTGAAAAAAATTTGCATATTTTTTTATGCACCTTAAAGATTCCTTAAGAACAGAGCTAATACGTGTGCTTGTATGATGCTTGGGAATGTGGTGGCCTGCAGCTCATTTCTAGAGGGAAGCATTCTTTGAAGAGGCATGATGTTTTTTACCTCAAGTGATGCTTTCTCTCCAGAAATACATCATCTGTCCCATAGACAGTCTCAATTTTTTTTATTTTTTTTTTTTTTTGATCATTCTTAATGTTCTAGGGGTAATTTCTAGCTCTGTCTGATTATAACTTTCCTTGTATGGTTAAAAAAGGAAAGTCCTTTTCTAGGACGCGTTGGGAATCCTTCACTTTGTCTTGGGAAATAAGAATCAGCATTTATTTGATTCAACAAGCAGCTTCCTGCTTCCCAAGGAAGAGATAGCAGCTCATTTGCCTGAAAACATCCCTCCTGTGGAGAGTCTTTATTGGGGAGTTAGAGGAAAGCTAGCAGCCACTAGTGAAATAGCTGCATAGCAGGATGAAGAGGGATTATTGAAGCATTACTGGGAAATTCATAGCTGTGTACAAGACCTTATGTACTCCGCAGACAAGCTGACCTAAATTCTGCAGCCAGGCCTTACTGGTTTCTGCATTGATGTGACATGGCAGTCTGGATAACCTGCAGGATATCTGGGTTTAGGGGAAAAAAGAAAAAAAGGGGGTGACAGGAGATTTACGTTTGAGTAGAAGAGCAGACAGGGCAGTTCTTATATCTGTACTGAATCAGTCTTAAACCTTTTTGTTGTTTTCTAACCCACACTTCTTCATTCTTGATACTGAGTACTTTTCACATAGTCAGGATGAGCCTGCATTATAAGGATGTTCATTAGAAGAGTGGCAAAGTTGTTTACTCCTGAATGGGAAATACATGGGCGGTTTTAACCGTAAGAGGCTTTTACAGATGGTTTCAAGTTGAGACATGTTTTTAGCGAAGAAATGCTGATATGTATCTTATCAGTATTGAAACAGTTAACCCAGCTGACACTTAATCATCTCTTGGGGGGAATGGGATCAGTATCTACTTGACATGAATGGAATGGCTTGCATTTATGTTTTCAGGCGGCCTGTTTCTGAAGATTATATTGTACACAAGACATGACACACAAATCCAGATAGAAAATGAAATGTCACATCAGTCAAAGTTGGTCTTCTGACCTACGTGCAAAATTCTACTGCTGTTACTTCTTGTAGTAGGATTGTGACTTTGCAGTTTCTGCTGCCATGAACCCGGCAGTTACTGCTTCCTCCCTTTTAGATGCAAGCTAGTCTGATGCAATGCTCCCCTTTCCCTTCACCCCTCTCCTATGTCTTTTGTTACTTGGTCTTGTTGCTTCCTCCTGAGGTGCCCCGACAACTACGAGAGGAATTTTTCTGCTGGTGTTGCTTAAGCTGGGTCCTATGAAAGGAATAGCTTATGCAGGCAGAAAAAGTTCACAGCCACTGGTAAAGTAAGGCTTTTGCTGCCATAGTTGGGAGATGAGAAAAAAGTAAATCTTGGCTGATACAACTAAATCAGCAAAATGTTACAGCATGGCTAGGGGCTCTTCTGTGCAAGCATTCTAGTCGGGTTGCTGTGATGGAGTGTGTATGTATGTATATATGTAATATATTTGTGTCTGGAAACCTCTCTTGTGGGACCATAAGCTTTAAGCTCTTGATTTTATTTTTTTATTTTTTTAGGGGAATTTCTGCAGCTGCAGAATCCTGAAGTGCCAGGGGAAATAGTGATATTCTCAAACATAGCTGGCTTATTTTAGATCATGTTTCACTGGTGTGCTTTTGATTTAAGAACGACTTGTCTGTATAAGCTATTTATTTACTATATGCACATAATAAGTGGCAATGCTGACCTTCTGGAAGCAGGAATGAAGGGACCCAATGAAGGGTGGTGGGTTTATGTTTTTTTTTTTTTCCTTCATTGCTTGTGTCCTGCTTTACTGGTGTTCTGGCATGTAGCTCCTCTGTGTGGTGTGAGACAGCATTTGTTCTCCAAGCTAGGCAAATCTGATGGATTTACTTGCGATGCATCAGCTCACTCCATGAGTTAATTACAAAAATGTATTGATACCAAACTTAATGTTAGGAGGAGTCAGCCTGCTCTGGTCTGTTTGTGGAGTGAGTGCCAGGTATAGCTTGCACAGATGCTCATTTGTATTTAGCATGTCTGAGCTGTGTGAGCTTATGGCAGAGGGTGAGACTGTGAGTAGCTGGCTTATGAAAATAAATTTTTGACAAAACCAAAATCACTTTTTGACAACGGCTATCAAAGGACAGACAGACAAAAGATTGATGTCCTGAAGAGCTGTGTGTTTTGAAGCATCCCGCAGCCTCCGGGGGAGGGTGTGCTGGCTCCAGACGTGTTGCAAATGGCAGATTTTCCTGGACATTTGCCTGCAGATCAACTTCTAACTTAAATACTGAGGTGCGCTCCTGCTGTGGTGTAGGGGCTCCCTGGAGGTCTGCCAGCTCTGGTAGTGAGTGGGTGTGTTTCAATATCAGAAGCAGTCATTACAAGCTTATTAATTGACAAATAATTTAAATTGATTTGAATTCCTCCCAAGCTG
This sequence comes from Thinocorus orbignyianus, assembly GCA_013400375.1. Taxonomy (NCBI): domain Eukaryota; kingdom Metazoa; phylum Chordata; class Aves; order Ciconiiformes; family Thinocoridae; genus Thinocorus; species Thinocorus orbignyianus. Next base: position 399,945 of record VXBW01002380.1, on the reverse strand, counting down.
ATAAACAGTTTTTTGCTTGCAACAATGTTATTGCCAAGGCTGCCTCAAGGCAGAAGTAAATTTTTCCTTACGTGTAGACGTGGATGTCATTTTGACTACTACTCTGCAATGAAAAGGAGCTTTGTGTACCTCGCTTGAATGTTACAGTTTTCACATTGGATTATCTTCTCTTTCTTCCTGTCCTCCCAGCAGAATTTTCAGCTTTAATGTCAAATATGCAAAGTGGAAAATAGCCCTACTTTGGTGTTTTTTTCCCCATGTTTTGTTGCCAGGGTGGGAGACCTGTCCAGTAGTGGTATCAAAAGCCAGTCCCTGCACCCACGTGTCTGTGAGCTGAGCTGCTTCCAGCCAGCGTGTACCTCCTGCCAGCCTGGACCTGGCCCTGATACTGACTGCAGTGTGGAGGGAGGGGGAAGGAGACAGCACTCATGGGCATTTGGCAGAGAACTTGCTGTAGCAGAGAAAAATCTGAGCAGGGTCACAGTGTGCTCTCTTTAAACCTTCAGTGGACTAATGCCCTGTTGCATGTTTTTGTGGGTTTCCTGCTGGATGCGTACCAAATTCAGTAGGCTGCAGTAATCTTAGCTGTGTGTTTTGTCACAATATGATGTTGTTTTGAAATATTTGGCTGCTTTCAGTTCTCAGCTGGAATCTTAGGAGGTGTTTTGGATAGGCAGGAAGAGATTCTCGATGTGTGGTTGATCCCTCAAGGTACATCCCTTGTCTTTGGTGGGTGATGCTCCCTTGAATAAGGGAGCACCATCACAGTGTGCTTGTTCTCTTAGAGACTGCTTGTAAACCACCGGAGCACCAGATCAGCACAGTGAGGTTCATCATCAAAGTATGCCCATCCTTGTCCACACTTGATTTAGTTTCACAGGGATGTGAAACACTTCCAACAATCAAGAAACTACAGAAGACGTCGGGTAGGGAAAAAGTCTGTCTTTCCAAGACCTGGTTTTCCTTGTGTATATGGGCCTTGCATGTTGTCTGTTAACGCTGTATTTGCACCTCTTGATGGTGAAAAAGACATGCTGTAAGAAGCTGGCAACATTATTGCCTGACACTTCAGACAATAAAGATGGGGGGAGAGAGATTTGCAAGGGTGAAAATGAACAAACAGCTCTTTGTTGCCCAGCTGTTTTAGTATCGCTGTGGTTTAGCTGTAATATTGCGTTACTTTGTCCACAGCTTTTTATGGGCCTCTTTTAGGAAAAATTTTAAAATTAAATAAATAATGCATTTCTCTAGTCTTATTTATTGTTAAAAGTGCTTAGAGTTTATTTGTAGTTATAACATTCCACTGCCTCTGGTGATTGGATATATAAAATCTTGGCCTTTGCTGAGCAATAAACTACCAAACTTTTCACTTACCTGACTTTGCATTTCATGAAGTAGCTCTTGCTCAATGTATTATTGGAAACTGTGGAAAATTTTTCTCTGCATAGTTAGAATTGATTTGATCAATAAGACATCAGTCTCTTTCTCATTCCCTTAACTCTTTATGTTCTGGCACAGACCTGGGCCAAAAAAAAAATGAGGTTTCTGCTCGTAAACTGAATTTGTTACTTTCTGAAGTAGAATGTTTTTTCTGGGCAGGCTGAAAAACAATTTTTATGGACATTTCAAGTAATTATGTAAGGAACTTTAATGATTGTTAGCCTTACTGATGTTTGAAGCATTAGGGGGAGTTAAAAAAAAAATCCATGAAAAGAAATTTTATAAAAAAGGAAATCCCAGACGGCCTCTGACCGCCACCATATATGTTGTTTCAAAGTTCTGCAGTAGCTAAGGAGAACACTGCCCAGGTTTTGGTTTTGGTTTTGTGTTATTTTGGGTTTTTTTCCAATCTTTTCTACAGAGGAAATGTGGTGGTTTGGGGCTTTAGAGGCAAAGTTCAACTACCCCCACCCCATCCTACTCTCCCCTCCCAAAAAAAGCCAACGCCCCCAGATTGTTGCTTGTTCTAGAGCTACAGTTTGGGTCTAGCCATAGCTTGCAATGGGGTCTGGCAGTCCAACATGCCTTGTCTTTATGGCAGGTCCTGCTCCATGGTGACTTGCTCTCTCCTGTAACACTAGGCTGGGGTGGTGGTAGTACTGTTGGAGACTGGGGAGAGTGGTCATTCTTGTGGCATGGGGGAGGGCTGTGGAAATAGGGGTGCTTTAGATGCAAGAACAAATGGGCTGTGATAGAGCTAGAGGGTTCCACATTTAATTACCACTTTTTGGTTGATTAGTAATGGCTGTTTTTTCCCAAGTCTGTGTACTGCATAGTCCCTGGGCAGCAGATGATTGGTAGTGACTTACAGTCAAGATCCACAGCAGTGCCAGTACTTCCTTTTTAGCTGAGGGAACAGGATGGGGAGCTGTGGGGAAGCTCTGCAGGCTATGGATGAGTGTTTGGGAAGGCAGCAGTGGGTGGTGGTGGAGCAGGGAGATATCAGAAGGGACAACAGCATGGAACAAAAATTGTGGGTAATGGTATGGGAACATACTGGTCCACTCCTCTGGGTTGAGCTGTCCTGGTATGTGTATTTAGACTGAGACAGCCTGCGATAGCTTGCTCTAGAGTTGGTGAAATAATCAGGTTGCCAAGAACTCTACCATCTTAATAGGCATAATTTGAGATTTATGACATAATTGTCCATCTTTAATGCAGCTAATTTAAAATAAGCAAATGTGGTTTTTTAGCACTTGATAGTTTTTCTTTGTATAGCTTTGTATATTTTTTTGTTTCTCTTGGTTTTGCACCCCTGCTCTCTCAATCAGGGTTCAATCTGAAGGCAACAACTGAGAAACCCCTTTGGTGAAAGAAAGACTATGTCTGTATTGTTGGGGATGGGAAGATGAGAGTTAGAGTTCTTGTCTGTAAACATTTACCAAAGCTCATTTCAGCAGTCTCTTCTGCATTTTTTTATAATAGCTGGAGCAATGTCAGCCTGAAAAGCCTAAGACCTGCTTTGCTTTGACCTTTAGCTAGATCCTTATATGTGATATCCTAATGAGGGGTAGAATTACCTCTGTTTTCCTTGTGTGTTGGGTAGCACTTAAATCTTCGGTAGAATTCAGGTGGGTTTTTTGCAGTGTCAATTGAGTTTCTTTTGCTTGTGTGGGTTGCTCAAATAGCTGTGTTAGTGGGAAGACAAGCACCTGAAATAGAAAAATATGATGAGCTGAGGGCTGCCAAGTATTATGCATATATTTCGTACCTTGCGTGCTGAGTCCCTGACCTACTTGAGGCCTCTAGATACTTCTGCAATACAAGCGTTTAGCAATGATAAACTGCAATGTCTGGCAGAGGGATTCAGTGTGCAGGAACAACACCTGAAAAAACAACCTTTAATCCTTTCCCTGAAACAGGCCAGTTCCAAGGTTTCTGTTCTTTTGGGAGGGGCTGGACAGAGTGTTTCCATTCAGTGTACACTGGCATGATATTCAGTGGCCAGCACCTTGTTTTAATACTTGTCAGCAAAGTAACATTGATAGAGCTGACTTATTTGACCCGTTTTTCCCCTGCATGTGTGCTGCAGTAATTCTTTGAGAAAGTTGGGCTCTCCCTCCCCCAAAGTAGTCAATATACCAGGAAAAGCCTCAGTCACCAGTCACATCTGAACACAAGAAAAAAGAGCAGAAGACCAGAAAGCCCCCAGATGTCGTCCCTAAGCAACAATGAGCTATAATATGGTCAAGGAGTGAGCTGCTAGCAGCCAAGGGCACTTGCTAAGGGGGAGATGGGTTATGAAAACCCGGCAGCTATTACTGATTTTTGGACGGGGACAAATGTAGTTGTGTTCCCCAAATAAATACTCAGAGTGGCCATGTTACTTGGTGTTCCTTATAATATTTAATGGCTGCATTTCACAGCTTGTCACAAAAAGCCTTGGAACTTACACTCGACTTTCTGGATAGTCTGATCCTAGATGATGGAACTAGGCAGGCTAAAGGGTCATGGCATTTTAGAAAGAGATTCTCTTAAAAATAACTCAGTGGCCTTTTAGAGTTGGAGATATCCCCAAGGTAAGCTGTTTCTGATTGATCTGAGGCCAGGGATGTGAGTCGTTCTTACTTATTAAAAGAACTAAATACAGGCCGAACACGGATAGATATGTATAGGATTAAAACGCTGCGTGGATCAGTTCTGTTTGAAAATGTTTTCTGAAGTTTGAATGGGTTAAACAGTGTTACTGATATTCCTTGACACCTTTTTTTGGAATATCATCTATTGTATTAAAAGTGTATTTAGAGGGTGGACTTGTTTTCATTCTGTAGAACTGGAGGGCACGTAAGGAATATGCATCTTGTTTTCAGACTAGTCATAAACCAGTCCTCAGGAGCTGACTCACTGCTATTTTGTAAGCAGGGTTTGCTTTCCTTTCATGCGGTTCTGCATTTTTCCATTCCCTAGCCCATGGTGATTTAGGTCTTAAGTGTGCTGGTGTCAGCTTGTGTCCTGGAGTAGTATCTTATCCTTATGTGCATGGTATGTACTCGGCCTGATTTGATACCAGCAAACATAATTATTAATTGTTTAATTTCTTTCTGGTTCAGTCTTCATCAAGTTATGGTACAAAGGCTGCTGCTAACATGATCATTAACACACACTTATTAATCATTTTCGGGAGTATGTATTTCGTCTGTTACTGTTATACTATTTAACTTGCGTGGGCTTGTTTTCAATTCTTCCTACACAATAAATGAGACCTTCCTGAGTTTCAGATTAATTGACTTGTTCTGCTTGCATTTTAACTAAACTTCACTATTGGGATACCATGGTATGGTGGGAATGGGAAAAAATGGGCACTAGAAAGAAACAGAGGGAAGGTCGTGGCTCTGTACAACTTCAGTATTCAAGATACAATTCCCAGTACATAGCACACCTTGAATTGTGACACTGGATTTCACTATTGACTTTCAAAATCACTTGAAGTCAATCTTATGCCTTGGTAATACTTTATTTGTGGCAGGTCAGGTATTTTCCCCTGATAGATAGTAACTTTTTATTACTTCCTTTTACTTGGATCAATTAATTTAATTTTTTTTCTGGCAGCTTAGGAGGAGGTCAGGTGCCAGAAATCTGTCATTATTCTTATGTTTTAACTAAAAGTTTTTTCTGAAAATAACTGTACCAGTGTGTAAATCAAACTCTTTCAAGAGGCCTGCTACCTGTGATTCTTATTTTTGATAACTTTGCTAGGTTAAAGTTGGAAGGTCTGATTGTTTTAATTGATGTTTTTGCAAAACTTGTATGATTGGAAAACTGACAAGAATCATGTGAATTTCATGTTACTTTTGCATGGTTAAAATTAAAGGCAGTGGTGTGGGCTGCCACTAGAAATATTCTGAGGAAAATCATACTGGAGGAACTAGGGGAGAGAACCCAGCAGAGACTTCTTTTCCCTGTTCCTTCTATTCCACTGTAGCTCCAAAGCTGAACATAGTAAAAGGGAAAAATGGAAACCATTCTCATGGAAAAAGGGTGGAGTGATACCACTTTTCCTGATAGTAGCCAGGAGGCTGTGGAGAGGGGAGAAACAATAGGAAGCTTTTCGTTTCCTGGGTGGAGTTTCTTATTTGACGCTGATAAGTGGGAGCTTGATAGACGAAGGCATCAGGCTGGTAGAGAGGCAGCACCTTCCCTGGGAGCTGCTGGACTTCGGTCTGGGTGTTCCTGCAGGAAACTCCACCCCTCTCGTCCTATCTCTGGTACGTTTTCTAAGCCTTGATGTCGTTGTCTTCTTACTGCTGGCAAAAAGTTGCGTGTGTGGGAGATATGCAAATGTGCTGCGATGTTCTGATACAATTTTAGCGCAGGAAAAGAGCAAGCTCTGTACATAGGTACCTTCAACAGAGCTCCAGTCTTGCTTACTTTAAAGAGCTGTTCTCTCTGAAAAGAGGCTTACATGGATGTGGGGTATAGGACCAAGTTGTTATTAATTTTGTAGGTTTAGAAAGCAACTCCTATTAAGCCATACTTCCATAATACTAAATTCCTTTACAGACAGTGGGAACTGTCTGTATTAAATGTAAAAGTATTGGATTGTTTAATGGCTCAATTATTGAGGATTTCAGATGATGTGAATTCTCTCATTGCTTGTACCATCACCAGAACACTGACTTGGCCATGAATAGCTGAGGTGGAGTTTATTTTCTGTTGTTTCTCTCAGTCTAAAAATCCTAAATACAGTGTTGCCTTTTTCGTGTGTGTGATTTTTCTTTTCAGGTTCAATGAGAATATGATCTTTTTGTGGGAAAGAGGAATAAGGCTACTAAAATCCTTTCTCATATGCAGGGTTAAGTGTTGCACTCAGGAGGGTAATGCTCCAGTGGAATCTGCGATCTTCTCATAACAATTTAGACTTTGGTAAAGAAAGTAGATGAGTCATTGCAGGGGTTTGATGGCTGAAAAGACTGATTAAAAATTAATTTAAAAACAAGAAGCCCTTTCCTCTGTGTCCCAGCTTTCAGCTATTCAAAAGATCATCATATTCCCACACGTAGTTTAGCATTTGAGTACTATGAACATGTTTGTTTTGATGTCTTTCCCTGAACTGCAAATATTGTTTTTTCTTTGCTTTTGCTTACACATTATTTATAAACATCAAATTTGGTTTGAGCATTTTGATGAGGTTACAGCACTTTGAAAGAGCTAAATGTTCCCATTATTTTGGTATGTTAGGGTTAATTATGCTTCCTTCTTAACCTTTTTGAGTTGCACCAGTATAGTAGATGTTTCATGGGTATTCCAATTCAGTGTTTGTATGCCCTTGCATATGGGTTTCTTTGCTCTTGCTCAACAGCCATTTGTCAGTCAAGGCCTTATTTTTCTACGGGCTTGTGTTTAAGCTGGGTGTCTAATGGAAAACCCTAGGTCCATGGTGCTTTTCTGCCTTTATGCTGGGATGGTGGTAAAAGTGGAGAATGCTGCAGACTGCAGCATGATTCTGAAAGGATGTCTCAAAGCTGGCTCTTTGAATTCAGTTAAATTAGCATTTCTATTTGAGGAGTTTCTCAACTGCAGTAGGCTAAAGACCAATTCATGAAAATCACGGAAGCTTCACTAACCCTTAAAATGTGAGTTGATGCCCTCTGAGTGCTCTTCTCTGGAGATCTTTGATACAAGGTAGGTTTTGTGGCTCTAATCCTAGAAGCCCCACTAAAGTGGGGTTTGTCTTTTTATTAATTAAAACCGTGTGTGCAGTCCTGGGCATTTTTGGTACTGAATCTTTAATGTTTAGTGCATGGTGAATATACTTACAGGCATTTGTTTGCTGACAGCGAACAAAAAGGCCACTCTCCAACATTCCTTTTATATATTTTTTTTTTTTTTTCATTTTTAAGTGTGAAAGGTGGTGAAAATATGCAGTAATTTTACCTTGGGCTATCGCTATCATTCAATTTAAACCTGAAATATTTCAGATTTTCAGTTCAGCAGTTCCCTTGGTCATTAAATCCAGAGTTATGGCTAGGCTATAGTCTTCTGACCAAGCTCCTCTAAAAACAAGATGACTGCCAAATATTTGGCACTCAGCTGTAGCTACAACTTTCTGGTATTGGTATTTGTGACATTGCGTTTTGTCAGATACATAGGGTGTAGCAGCTGAACCTTGCACGTCTGAAGGCCACAGTCTGTGAAGAGTTGTCTAAATTTTCCAGCAGAGTGATACACTTTGGCCTGCTTTAACCATGAACTTTAATTTACCTTAGTCAGAAGTTAAGATTTAGTTGCATGCTGTATAAATTCTTTATAACAGTTACCATGTGGTAGAGAGTTACCAGGAGCATGGTTTTTAGATTGGAAAATAAGAGTGCGCAGGACGGCTTTGCAAGGATAGCATGGGAGTTAGACTCCAGTTACTTTAGTAAAAAGAGGATGTTTCACCTTGGTAATAAAACAACCATTTGCCTTGGCGCAAAATATGGAAGGGAAAGCCTTCTGTTTTTCTTTTAACTTGTGTTAAAAGGATTGAAAGTAGAAAGTGTGAGCATGATGAAGGAATTTTAGCTGAAGGGAAGGATATTCAATTTTATTTATAAAATCAGACCTCCTCAAATGCTTGTTTTACTTCAGTACAACCTCCTCACGTAAATGCCATGTGCAGGACTGAGTGGGTTCGCCTGCTGGGTTGTACAGAGCGGAGGACAGGAAAGCAGTTTGCTCTTGAGGGGTACTGGAAAAAAAGTGGATGATTTCATGGCTTTAAGTAGATAAAACTTGCTCTGGTGGCAGTATGGGCAGTGGAATTTGACTAGAAGTGGGAGGGGAGAAGGATACGTGTGACTAGGGTGATGTTTTGCGTTGTGGAAGGAAGAAGCAGGGTCTGGAATTTGTAGTCTGACATTTTTGAATGTGTGAAGTAAGCCAAAGGAAGCTTGTGGGTGTTGGGACATAACTGATTTGCTCCAGTTTGTTGAGTAGGTGTGGACAGAAGGACAGCAAGAAATCACTGGGCTGTGTTTTAACCTAAGAGGCAAAAATTGCACAACTGCACTAGTGGGAAGGGAATGTCCCAAGGCACCCTGGGCTGCTGTGGGTCCGGGTGTGTGTCTAGCTATGCAGCTGGATTCAGCTCACAACTCCAGAGCCGCTTCTCTCTGGATTCCTGCCATTGGAAACCTCCTAATGCAGGGAAGGCCCTAAACAGAAGTAGTTGCAGTTACATTTGCTTTTCCTGTGGGATCGCTGCAGAATCCCTGGACGGATGAGATAGGGGTCAGAGATGACCTGCATTTCCTCCAGACCTTAGTTTTTCCTACTTGCAGAGTTGCCTGCGGAGGGAGACTTGTGGGTTGAGCAATGGTGCTGTGAGGGGATTCCGTGGCGCAGAGTGGATCTGGCTGTTGAAACATGCCCCAAGAAGCAGGGCTTACCAAGGCAGCTCACCTCCTACACTTGGTCCAGAGTCTGTAAAGCAAGAGTTAACATACATAAAATATGTGGCTGGACAAGGCTTTTACATTAAACTTTGGTAATTTTTGTAACAGTGTATCTCCTGCTAATTACTTCACTGCAGAATAGGTGAAAAGGGAGATTGTTTGTTGGTTTTGTGTGTGGTAGTGTTTGTGGTGTTTTGTTGGTTGTTTTTCTCCCCCCCTCATTTAAGCTGAATTCAAAACAGTCCCAATAGGTTTTCAGGCTTGGCCACCACTTGTCATGTGGTGTCACATCAACTGAGAAATCCTCAGACAGTAAGCCTGTCCAGATTTTCTGACACTTGCCTTTCTCCTAGTCTTGTCACAATTCTTCCATCATTTAAACTGACTCCTGTTGTATGTTCGCATTATGCGGCGAGTAACAAAGCCTGTGAAACATGACTGTCCATGAAAAATAATAGTCTGTAATATTCTGTAATATTCTTTCAGTTTTCCTAATGGGATAATTTTTCACGTGTACACTTGCATTAATAGCAGTTGGCTTCTAGTTAATAAATACAGTGCCCTATGAAAATAATGGGTTATTAGGACTCTGTGGGTTCCTATGGTGCCCTTAGTGCTGCAGCTTTCATTAGCTAGCCGTGCCTTTGCTTGTGTGCACAACAGAGTTGTTTACATGTTAGGAATATGCTGGAGGCAAGGAGAAAGGAACAGCTTTAATGTGATGCAGTTTAGATGCTCTGTGGGGGAGGCCTCAGAGCTGTTTATAACAGGATCAAATGTCAATCAATGTTTCAGAAAGAACAAACTTACTGTTTATGAGACAATTGAAGAATAGTATATTTCATGCTTTCCAGCCATCTTAAAGCCATCTATTTTTGATCCTATCTAGGAAAATGTCCCCTTCCTTAGGTTCGTTTGAACCCTGTAGAGTATCAGTGGTGCCTAGTAGAAGCATCTATCCAAACCACTCCTGTTTGCCTCCAGCTGCTTCTCTGGGCTGCCTTCAGTAAGGAAACAAGTAAGATGCCAGCTTTTCTTTGAAGAAAATCCTATCAATCTTCTTGAGGATGCTGCTGGAATGTTGTGGCTGCTATTAAATTTGTTTTAAAGGCAAATCTGGGGATTTACTGGCTGCATAGAATAAAAGAAACAGTTACTCTAACATCTACACATGAACATGAGAAGAAGGTTTCTACCTTATTGCAAGGTATAAAAACTGTAAGGAGAGGACAAAGACAGCGGAAATGGCTAAGAGGACTGGGGAAGAAGGCAGCTGAAAATCTCCTCCTCTCTGTCCGGAGCTGTGCTTTTTTTTTTTTTGTGTGTCAGTGACAGAGAGCTGTGGGACGAGCAAAGCTGGTCTGTATCTGCAGCAGGCCATGGCTCTCATCTGAAAATGTATCCTCGTGAAAAAGCAGTGAAAACCTAGCTGTGGGGGAAGGAGCATCCAAAGTCAAGACACCTCTCTGCCAAATTTGAACCCACAGTTCCTGCTCCAGGCTGCTTAGTGTTGTATTCAGGTGATGCTTGAAATCGTACGGGCAAGGGACTGTCATGTTTTGTTAGATTATGCCCTGTGTGTCAGCTGTCTGGTGGCAGGCTGGAGTTTGGGGAAAGAACAGCTGGGGGTTGCAGCTTGTGGAGAAAGGGTAGGGACAGGGAGGGAATGGAGAGGAGTCTGTCAGAATAAAAGGCTTTTCAAACTAAGGCTAGATGCCTTTGGAAATGCTTCTCTAAAACAAACATGGTAAGTACACTGTCATGAATTTACCAGAATTCAAGATTTTCTGATTGCGTGGTTTCTTGCATTCTTCTTCAAATGGTTTGGTGTTGAACTGGCATCCTGATGTGTTGTGTTGTCTGGACCTGTCTCCCCAGGGAGATATTTTGGACAGTTACTCCTGAGTAAATCCTCTGTGGTTCTGGAGGTTAAGAGCTTGTCTTCGCATGCCGTTGAGGAATTGAGTCAGCTGAAGGTATGAATTTAAAGTTAATTGCCTCAACTGCCCTACATCTCAGAGACAGAATAACTGAGAGTCAATCTGATTCTGGAAGAGAGCATCTGAAGCTGTTTAATCAATCAATTTTTTAATTTGTGTGGGTTTTGTCTCTTAAAAAGTAATCCAAAGTGCCTTATGCAGACAAAGCCTCAAAGTGGATTATGTTATATAGTAAGGCTGTTCTTAAGGATTTGGGAGGGTTTATGTGAACGCAGATGTATTACTAGCCTGAAATAGCACTTGTATTTTAAAGTCACTCTGTACTTTCATCTGAATTTAATATTCAAGCAACTCCCTCAGACTCTGGTAACCTTAAGCAGAAATTATGAGAGGAATGTGAACTGACTTTTGTCTTTGCAGTAGACCTTTGAAACACTGGGCCATCTTAAAGCTGTCATTAACTGTGCGATAACTGTGAGTTTCAGTAGAAACTTCTAGTTCACATATTTAATCTTTTACAGTGAACAGAATGCACTACTTAGGTGGGTAAAGCCAGTGATTTCTTGTGAGATTTTCTAAGCTGATGGGGAGGATGATGAAGGATGTTAAAGGAGTATGAGCCCTCCCAGCAAATCTTGGACTTTCAGCCCAAACTGAGATTCTCCCCATCCCATACAGAGTTGGTTTTGGGTTTTGTTTGGGTTTTTTGTTTGTTTGTTTTTTAGACGTGTATGAAATAGAGAACTTTGGCAAAATCTGGGTAGTTGAAAAAGGCTGAAAGTTTTAGAATCTGAGACTTTTGGCAACCTGCATAATTATGTTTACCTCGAGCCTAAGAGGAGGGGACAGAAGAATCCAGCACAGGGAGTGTACACTTCAGACTGAACTGTCTGTGCAGACCAGTGGTTTTGAATATTTGCTGCCTAATTTAATGGGAATTTGTTGCAGAAGGTATGGGTAGGGCTCTCCATTTTGCTTTTTAATGTAGTGCTACAGTCTTTTTTTCTCTCCTCCTTCACATTTCTTCCCGTGTTGCTGTTTTAATAGAAAAAGAATGACTGAACTACAGTATTTTTTTCCTTAGTCAACTACAGTTGCAGTGGCTGAAGTACAGCAAGAACCCAGGTTATTTCCTTTTCAGCTACTGAATTTAGACTCTTGCTAAACATCATAAGGAATTTCTGCTCTAAATTCATGCAAGTATGTGCTTCAGGAGCCACATGGGTCTTCTGATTATGTGGAAAGTCCATCATGTGTGTTGATTTGCAGAATTACATCTATAGACTGCTACCACCATGCTTCTAAGGATACTCAACAGATCACTGTGTGTGAATAGTTAGCATATTTGTGTAAACAAAGTTGTTAAACTGGAAGACTCTGGATGTTTTTCCTACTATTGTGGCAATTACAAAACCAAATATTGTGGTTTTCTTGCTGAATACATTAAGTTTTATTGCCCTGTGAGAGACTTGGTCCTAGAGGCTAAATACTGATTCTGTACTAAACTTTAATTGACTGCGTGTGCAAATCCAGGTTACAGCGTAGATGCTTCCGCTTTGGGCAGGTGAGGAATGTTGTGTCTACACTCAGAGCGTGTGTGCTTTGCACTGCCTTTCTTCTCTGCTGGGACTGCTGAGGAGCACTGCAGTTTCTGTGATAGTGCCACGCTGGGGTAGGACTGAGGCCAGTGTATTTCGCCTTGTTCATCGAACAAAAGCAAACGGCTGTTGTGGAGAAGCTATTAACCTGGGTGAAGAACAGGCGGATGAGGAGGAGCCTGAATATGTTCATTGTCCAGTCTGGTTGACTCACCAAATTGGTGAATTCTTAAATGCCTTACGTTTATAGTCAAGAAATAGGAGAAATTAACATAGATCTCTTTTAAAAGGTCTTTTGGTGAAGTCCAAAATGGCTAATCAGCAAACATTTGGGTTTGTTTCCCTTTATACACTTTGTTATGTTTCATTGCTTTCGAGGTGCTGAACACCCTGTTGGCATCATGGGAAGTTGTTCATTGTCCTGGAAATTCAGCCCGTTGCAGGTCATCTCTTGTTTCAGCTCTTCAGCTGAGACAGCTGCTGTGGACTTTGGTATCACACAACCGGATGCTGGTGGTTGCCATGAGACCATCAAGTGTGACCCAGTTACATACAGGATGGACAAACAGAGCAGCCCTGAAGAAATTATATTTAATGCTTCAAAAGAGCTTATCTGGCATCATGGAGAATTTGATGTACCGTAGGAAGAAAAATGTGAATGGAGAGCAGAAATCTCTTTAAGAAGATACTAAATAGCCCAAAGCTGAAATTCTGGTTTAAAGAAAAGAGACTACAACTACATTAATAGCCCTCTGGCTTCAGGACATATCTAGAAATTTTAAAGCAAAATGCAGGAATTAAGAGGACAATGGGTATGTGAAAATTAGTGCATGGTAGAAGTTATGAAGCGAGTTAGACAACTAGCTCTGCGTTTTCTCTCCAACTGAAGTGTGTTAGGAAATAAATAATTCCAGTTACTAGATGGAGATAATAAAGTAATCCATGCAAGAAAAGGTTAAATATTTGTTAATACTGTTCTGTATTTGGAAAGGTGGAGAATGTGATACTATGAATGCCATTCCAACAGAGAATTAAATCTGTCTTAATAAATACAGATTTATTACCTTCTAGGGATACACATGTAAATCAGCAGTGCTATCACTTGATTGTTTTAAAGAGCTTGCTGGAGAGGTTGCGCACCTGCAGACCGTTTTCAGTAACTGCTGGTATTGAGGGTCTTAAGATTAACTGTAGACAAGGAAAGGGTGGGTCACTGATTTGACCATATTCCAGCTAGCTTTACATTAATCCTCATCAAAATATTGGAAAACTTAATTCAATATTCAATTGATGAAACATTAAACAGACAAATATCAGTCTGTATCACTTCAAGGGAAATCTGTTGTAGCGAATGTGGTGACATGCTGGAAACTTAAGTTTTGAGAGAGGGACCTGCATGAGATGTAGTAAAGCTGTGTCTTCGAAAGCACCTGATATACAGGCAGGAAGACAGTCCAACACTTGCAGTCCCCTACTACTCCCTGGCTCCTTCCAAGTGTCACCTTTAGTTCCCTTTCTTGGCAGCAGCAGAGATAGTCAGTTAAGACTTTGACGTACCCCTTTAGGACTCCTGTCATGGCATGTTAGTGCTATGTGGTATTGCAAAAGTAAATGAATTAAGGACTGACTAACTGATGTTTAAAAGTTAGTCACTGGTGGTGAATCATTATCAAATGGGAATGGTTCTAGAAATCTGTTCTGAGGATTGAGGTGAGGCCAGATTCCATTAAATCTTTTCATCAAGTATCTGGAGACAAGGACAGGTTCTGTGCTGGTACAACTGGTGGGCCATATCGTGATAGGCAGCGGGCTAAGTGAGGACAAGGCAGCTTGTATAGAGTCATCTGGGTATCCTGGTGAGCTCTATCAGTCGCAGTCTGACATAGTCTGATGCAAGATCATGGGGCCTGCTGTTGGTGAACTTCAACGTAGTGACAGAATAGGAGCTTGGGGAGAAAACTACTTGGGGGTACAGTGAGTAGACAACTGGACATGACTGTCCTCTTGCAGGGCAGCGAAGGGACATAAGTTTGGGTGTATAATAGGAGGGGCAGTGGACAGAAGAAGGTGGATTGTGGAGGATTGAGGTTGTGAGCAGCCTGTTGAAAACAGAAGGCTTTTTTCAAGAAGGCCTAGCAGTGCTTTTTATCAAGCAAATGCCTCCAATTTCCTTTATTAACTACTTCCTGACAAAAAGTCTGTTGAGTGAGTTGAGAAAACAGTCAGAGGAGATACTTGAAGGTTGGGTGGTGTTCAGCTACCATAAGGAGAACCTGAGAAGCTGATTTTATTTCTGGTTCTGTTGTTTCTCAATAGATGAGCAGGGTGACTTGAGAACAGGCGGGACGCAGCTTGTGAGGAAGAGCAAGCTGCAGGCCGAAAGCCTGGCAGAAACAGGTGTGACAGAACTGATGGCTGGGAGTTGAGATCAGGCAATTAGAAATGAGACATGCATTTGTAATGGTGGGAGAACCAAAGTGCTGGGACAAATAAATGACAAAGGAAAGTGCTTGATTCCACCCAAGACGTTCCCAGGGCTGAAAGCTTTTCTGGAAGTGTTGTGTTAGGCAAACAAAGGTTTGGCTTACAGTTACATGTAGTCCCCTGGGCGAAATACAGTTGTGATTGTGTATAGAAGTCTGTGTTGTCCTTCTGGCTTGAGTAATTCATAGATGGGATTTTACAAACCTGCAAAGCAAAACATTACTCATGTGCTGATCAATTGAGCACCAGCTGACCTCTCTGATATACATACAGTATATATATTTTCTATGTGTGTATGTATATGTGAGGCATTTACGTGAGTGGTACCTCTTGGCCTGAGATATAAACTTCCTCTGCTGCATATTTTGAGAGCAACAGAAGACACTGGAGTCCACAAGTGGTTGCCAAGAGTTTCCAAACCATGCATATGGTTCCTCATGGATTCAAACCAGGGAAATGAGTGCATTTCCACTCTGCTTGTGCTGGGAAGTAATTCCTCTGTGCAGGGTGGATTAGCTTGTGTGTAGCATTATCTGAACTCTGCTCTCTTCTCTCTGCAACTGATCTTACATAGAACCAGTTTTGGAATCTTTGTTCTGTTCTTTTTTTGCAAAGTAATAGCTCAGATCTTTCTTCTTGAAGGTGCATCTGAAGAAGTGACTAAGAAAAGTAGAATGAAATGGAGTTAAGTGCAGTAGGAGGCTCACAAACAATGAGTTTATAAGCAACGTTTTTAGGGGGCTTTTGTGTGTGGTGGTTTGTTTTTTTTTTTATAGTGGACAATTAATCTCTGGAACTTGTTGCTGCGTGATACTACCATAAGTAAGAATTAATATGATTCTGGGAAGAGTTAGGCATCTCAGAACTAAATTATTTAGTCTCATATAAGTATAAAACCTCTTGAAGGGTTTAAAAACATTTTGTCACAATGGGGTTTAACATGGTGGGCAGATTATAATTATTTACTAGGAAACTTCTTTTGCTGTAACATCTGTTTCTAGCTACTTTCAACAACAGGAACTAGTGATTCAGAGGTCTGCTTCAAGATTAATTGTGAGAAGGAGCGTATTGCTGGCTGAAGGAACACTGAGGGTGTGTGTATGAAGGGGAGGTGGTGATAAAGGGAGAACGCACCCTGTGTGCTGGGATGTGTCATTGTGCCTCTGATTGCGGGGCATACGTGCTGATACACTGACAGAATACACATGGATCAGAGTAAGAAGCTGGTTTTGATCATTCAGCTTTTCAGTGGTCATACTTGTACTGTATCCCTCCATTGTATTTAAAGTAACTGATCTGTAGAGAAAATGCATGGTCTGTATTGGATGATTGATGTCTTCAGAAGCAGAGAGAGGAATGGGAATGGAGCAAGGAGATTTAAAATGTGGATGGAAGAAGGCTTAGCAGTGACTTCTGTCAAGCAAAAGTCTCTGATTTCCTTCATCAACTACTTCCTGACACTTGTTTTTAAATTGAGTTACAAATGTTTTCATCTTCATTACCTTTTCTCCCCCCTAAGTTACATGCAGGCCCACACAAGCACACCTACAACTTTATTTGTGTATGACAATTGCATCCGGTACATACCAATGACTTTCTGTCTTTTAGTGGGGAGGTATAGCTACAGGCATATTAATTGTGAGGATTGTTTCACTGCTGCTTTGTGGTTTCCAAGCACTGTGAGCGGCTGCTCAGCCTTGTTGGCAGTGTCCACCTCAATATGCACCTTGAGAGGTCACTTGAAGAACAGAAAGCTCCTCTGTGTTTTGCCGCTGTTTGTGTCCACATAGAAACACAAGTACATGCTCAAAGAAAACTAGTCAGCTCCTAGATGTGCCTTGTGATGCACGTCTTTGCACTGTCTGAGAGTCTTGTTGGAAAGGAACCTGCAGAAATGGTCTTAAAACAAGAGCACCAGGGAAATAGTAATACAGTAAAAGTTTTAAAACTTGGGCAAATACAAAAGACCAAACATTTTACTATCCCTGTCTTTGTAGGTGGGAATGTTTATTTTGTGCTTGTGCCATTTGTGGCCCAAAGATGAAGCTCTGTGCAAGGGTAAAAGTACCAGCTCAGCCATACCTCCCTGGGCTGCCTGTCTAATTTAGCATAGCACTAATCTGGCAAAGAATCGGGTAGGAATACTGGACCTTTGAACAGAGGAAAACACATTGTTAAATTCATAGGAGTTCTGAATTAGCTGCATCAAGAAGCACAGTTGGTAAGTGTGATATTTTGTGGCTCTTGTATAAAAGCCATATTTTCCCCTGCCTGTAGTTGTTCCAACACAAGTTAAATTCTTTGTTGTAGAAAGAGCTAAATATTTTGGAATGCTGAGTCTGAAACACAGATGATATACTGCAGCACAAAACTCCTGTGGGATCTTTTTACGAGATGGATGTTATTTGTCAAATGAATTTTCAGTAGTTCTTCAGTACGTGCTATTGTATTGCTTGCGTGGTGTCTTGCAGTGTCACTGGTCTAATCTGGACTGTGATGACTGAATAAATTGCATCACATGCTAACTGTGGAAAGACAGCTTGATCTGTAAGACACATTTGTGTATAAGTGCATTTTGTAATGTAATTGTAAATCATAAATTAAAGATGTTCAGTTAATGCCAAATACGAGCTGTATTCATAGCTCTTGGTGTTCTTGCTCGCCCACAGGAGTTCCAAGAGTCAAAGGGGATCATAGAGGAAACTGAAGCTGCTTTTGTACTTTGTTTGAGGGTGGGAAGGAGTAATGAAATAAGTTATGTAGTCTGAGACATCTTGAAGACTTTTAAGTGGTCTTTGGGCTTTTACCAAGGAACATGCTGCTGGCGTTTTGGTTTTGCGTACTAGAGGAAAGAAAACACTGGAAGTCCCTTGGCTTTCATCTGTAGAGAAGTAACTGCACTTTGCTGCAGTGTTTTGGCCCTATTGGTTTTTGACGTGGTTGTAGTAATTTATAGTTTTATATCCTGTGGGTTTTCAGTGACTTAAATTACTAAAAAGAAATAGTTTGTCCTGTGGTGGTTGGTGAAACAATGTTGCAGTTGGCAGGGAGACCTTGTCTAGGACTTGGAGGATCAGACCTGTGGTCTGTTGTGGCTTTGACAGTGTCAGCTGTCTCAGAGGAGGACTGGAGAAGACTGTAGTAGCTGGCTGTGGTGACATAACCTGGCTGACTGTTCCTTACTGACGTTTGCCTTGGACTATAGAGGTCTAGAGCTCTTAGTTAAAGAGCTTAAATGCAAGTCTAACCTGGAAAGTTTGATTATCTCGTGTTAATCTGCTTTTGCTCATTACTAATAAACTTCCATTTTGGGTCTGCTACAGTGAGGGGGTAGAAGGATCTTTATTCAGATTTCTGTTCTAATTGCAGTTACTCACAAGCAGCAACTCGGAAGCAAGAAATCATTTTATGTAACTGAGTATTTTCAAGTGTGCCATCACTTTTTTAAATTTTTTTTTTGTTAACTGAGGGCAGTAAAGATTCCCCAATAAATGAGTCACGATCACATTATTGCTCATATTTATATAACTTGTGCTCTTGTAGTATAAGCCTGTTGGCCTTTACCTTCATGACTGTTTTATTTATTGATGGGGGTTTTGTTTTTGTTTCAAAGCTACTTCACAGTTACTCATTTTGTTTGTGTCTTAGAATCATAGAATCATTTAGGTTAGAAAAGACCTTTAAGATCGTTGAGTCTAGAACATATACAGCCAGTTGTATCTTATCCCTTTATGGGTGGAAGTAAAGCTTTATTATAACTTGCTTCTCTTATTTTGACGAAGCAAGTATCTGAGAACATGGGAATGTGGCCAGTTCAGCAAGTAAGTCGATGCAGAGCGCTAAGAAGCATTATCCCGAGATTAACTGTATGTGGAAACCTCAGCTACACTCCCTGAGGAAGAGTTCTGATAACTGGAGAGAAATAGTTTTGTGAGTTGCACCCACATGGTAATAACAAAATTTCTTGCTAATTTATGTGCTTCAATGGTATCTTTGTTAAATCACTTTTTAGTCACACATTGAGGAATGATTCCAACACACTGCTAATACTTGCAATTGTTTTTTGGATGTCTTGTCTTAGTGATTTTTTTTCCCGTGATCAAAGTGTGCTAATATAGATGGTAAAAGGAGATTTATTCCCCTTTCTAGCCCACAACATAGGCTTAAAGGTTCTTCCTTTTATTACTGGTCAAGCTCAAAACTTCGCCTTCCTCACTCTGCCGTTTTATACAGTATGAAATCTGACGCAGTTCAACTGAATTGTTGGACTGTAATCTTTTTGAGACAGGATTACACAATGCATAATGCAGTAAGGCTTTGATATAGAGTAGGAAATTGGACCTTTTATGCAATATAAATATCAAGTGCCAGCAATGTCTAGCTCAGCGTCCAAAAATCACTTCTCAGTTTGATTCTTTGGGGGATTTTTTGTTGGTTTGGTGGTTTGGGTTTTTTTGTGTTGTTTTTTTGTTTTGTTTTCTTGAATAAGAAGGAACTCTGATGAAGACCTGGGAGCGGAGCCGCTGCACAAGGAGCATAAAGCATACAATGCAAGTATTGTGAAAGGTAGTGGCATCTGATGCATGGCATGATGAGACAGGGAGGATGCCTCTAATGAGTCAGGAATGGGATTGCCATAATGGTCCATTATATAAAGAATGTCTTAACCCAACAGTAACTCTGACACTTAGAGCAGGCAACCCGAGTAAGCTATTAGCCCCATTTTGGGACAAGGCTGCAGCTTTCCAACAAGATGTCTGACCACCAGCCAGCTGTTGTACTGGCTCTTCTCTCTCTCAGCTTCAAACTCAAAGTAACAGCCATATCATGCCCACTTATGTGTGGTAGAGCAAACATCCAAATTCAATATTTCTGCAAAGGCCTTGTGATTCAGGGCCTCTCGAACGTGAATGTGGATGTGGCTTACAGCAATTAGCAGGTCACCTGCCGTCTTCAAGTTATCATTTCGAGTCTGTCCTGCAAGGTCAATTGGTGCAGCACGTGGATGTCCCAAGCTTTGTAATGAGGATAGAGAACAGTCCCTCATTTTGACTTCCTAAAGCAAGTCTGTTCTGGAGAAACGGAAACCAGGGAAGGCTTAAAGGAATAATTTAATTAAGTTTTGTTAATTCAAAGTTGCTTGGTGCTTTTATATCTAAAAGAAAGGGTT
The DNA here is from genome assembly GCA_013400375.1 of Thinocorus orbignyianus. Classification (NCBI taxonomy): domain Eukaryota; kingdom Metazoa; phylum Chordata; class Aves; order Ciconiiformes; family Thinocoridae; genus Thinocorus; species Thinocorus orbignyianus. The sequence goes on along the minus strand of VXBW01002380.1, from coordinate 379,877 downwards.
TTTATTGCTGGCCTTTGAGGAACTTGAAATGGAGATTGGAATGGCTGATTAGCCTAAAAGGGAACAAAAACTATGGTAGAGTCCTGGGCCTCGATAACCTTTTTCTTATTTTGTTTTTAAAGAAAATGTACTTGAGGCTAATTTGGCACGCAAAATTCTTGGTCAAAGACAGGCTGTTACAAAACTTGGTGATAAATTAAGTGGATGGTTTTGTTCATGTTTTGGTCTGACCATGACAAATCCTAAACTCATAACTGAGAGTTTATGGGAATGTAGTCATATGTATATTATTGCTGAACACCCACATGGACAGGCAGTAGTCCAAGTGTGCAGATGAGATAACAGGAACATGTAAATAAAGTGGTTGGCTAGTTGTCCTAACGTTCTTCAGTAGATCTTTGTTAAAATAGCGCCAGTCAAACTTATGAATAGATCTGGTGTATTGAAAATTACTCGCGTTCATCTATGACGTGGTACAGGTCACTGTGTGGGCAATTTGTGTTTTTTGTATTGTGTTGAGTCAACAATTTGAAATGTAAACCGAGAACTCAAGTAATCCCTGATAGTTGCAGGTTTCCTCCAAGCTATCCTGTTCCAAGCAAGGTGCGCTTGTGAGCCCACAGATCCATGCCAGAGGAAGCCTCTGCATCTGAGGAAGTCTCTACATGCCTGTGAGAGAAGAACACTGTAGCTGCCCTGTCTCCCACCATTGCACGGGAACTGGTGTTTTCTGGCACTGTTGCAAGATCGAAGCAACGTTAGCTCCATTGTTCTGTCTGTTTCACGTATGTGAGTAGGTGATGCCCTGTCCATCACACATACCTATAGAAATACTGCTGGAAATGATGTTAAAGAAAAATTTACCGTAGGACAAGTCCTGAGTCTGTCTTGTTCTGTTCAGGGCATCAGGGCAGCAAGGGAGGCTGGATTACATCTCTTTCTGAAAGCCTTGTGTTCTGCTTGGTGGAAGGCACAGTGAGAGCCAAGATGCTGAAATCAGTAGTGGTGTGCTTGCACAAGCTCAGACTTTGTTCCCTCCCCTTTTTTTTTTTCTTCTTTTTCTTCTTTTTTTTTTTTTTTTTAATCTTGGCATGTTAGTGGAAGGGCTAAAAGGTGATTTAGAAGAAAAGGACCCTTCTCCCAGGTCAGTATGATGCTAGCGCTGCGTCCTGAACTTGCTTTGCTGGTTACCTGTGCTAGCACAGAACCTCTTGGGGACCTGACTGGGGCCTGCTTGAGGATGTGAAAATTACCTGTTTTGGCTGTGTATTGAAACAATGGCAATAAGGAAACCAGACTGTTTTGTTTTCCTCCAGTTAGAGGCAACTCTCCTTTTATTTCTGTAGCAGCTGGGGAGCAGCTGTTGAATGTGATGAGTAACTTGCCAAAACAAGCATAAATGGTGAGCACCCTGGGGTAAGGAGAAGTGTTGTCTACAGAATAAGAAAAGCTGCCTCTGGACTGATTTTCCCATTTGGCCATTCAAGCAGATAGCACATTGGCTGTAAAAGTCAGACAGGGACGTGATGCGTGGCTGCCAAAAATGTTGTTGCCAGTGCATGGGAAGGCAGTAGTAATCACAGCAAGGTGATAAGTGCTGGAGCAGGAGTGACGTCTGTCGGTAGATAAGAGTGAATAAAATGTCTCCTTTCTAAATCTTTTTTTGTGGTTTGAGTTGAAGCAAAGCACACACTCGGAAAGCTTCATTGTCTGTTTTACTGGTAAGGTGAGTTTCAGGAGCTGTTACGTTTAGTCCCTTAATTTTGAAATAGCATCATCCTCAAATCGGTGGGAAGGAGTATGGTGAAGTGTATAGGAGTGCTGTAACTGTAGATGGATTTATCTGGATGTAATGTTAAGCATTTTCAAGGACAGCAGTGCTTTAAAATGTTATATTTGATTACACTTTTAATCATACTGCTATCCTGCTTTTTCTGTCTTTTTCTGGAAGCCTGATAGTTTTTGTTTTCTTGCTTTGAATTTTACAGCCATGAACATGCTTGTCATTGCCTGACAAATAATCACTTTTGGATTGTAAGCCTTCAGGGGCAAGGGTTGTCTGCCTGCTCCCTGCTGGAGAGCCCTCAGTGCAGAGGTTATAATTCCAGCTGGAGCATTTGGGTCAAATCAAAATATAAATTTAGCAATAGTAAACATTTAAATTGGAGACTGTATGGATCTGTTGATGCTGGTGAATGGCAGCGAGCAACACAACTGAGCCTTACTGAGTCTTTTAGCAGAGCTACAAGCTTGCTTGTTAGAGCAGGAATGCTGCAGTCTCAGGGAAGACAGCAACTCTTTGGTACATTTCTTTCTATTCTTAAAGCCATGTTTTGAATGGGGTTTTGAGGAAAATACAGCATAAAAAGAAAGGAGGTAATCTGAACTCATCAACAGAACTTCAACAGCCTCCAAAATATGTGCTCCTTTTCATGCTTAAGTACTGAGATTGGAGTACACACCCTGAACCAAACAATTATGGGACTAGATGGACTAAGTAAATAGCTTACCTCTTACAGAAAGCAGCTTAAGTTTAGAAGAGGAAAAAGAAATACAGTAAACTTAAATCCCTGTGAGGATAAATGCTTCAGCTGCAGGCATTTTTCCTGGCATGAAACCACTGGAGATTCAGTTATTGGAAGCTTGGCAGGAATGCGGTAACATTAATAAGTCATCCTTCATCTGTTGATCAAAGTTTTATGTGAGAAATCATTGTTGTTATCCATCTGGCAGGACATCTTAAGTACGGAAGATCTCTTTGCTTGCTAAAGAGCAGGTAGGGTTGGGAGCAGGTTATTTGTTGCTGTGTGTCTGCCCAGGGTGAGGGGAGACAGAACGGTGGGAGGGGTGTTGGAGGCTGCTTAGCGGTTATCTGAAGTAGTTTCAGTGTCATGGCTTTACAGCTAGTCCTCGGCTTGCGCAAGGAAGTCTCCCCTTGTCCCTGGGGAAAGAAGCTGTGTGACATTTAAGTAGGAACGTAGCTTGACTGTTGTCCCATAAAGAGTTGGAGAGACTGTGTATTTGAAAACTGAAGATGCAACCCATTTAATGAGCTGTAAACTTGCCTTCTTTTTTTTTTTTTCTTTTTCTTTTAATCCAGGCAGCTGTATGTTGGCATAGTAGGTAAAAGAAAAAAATGGACTTAATGTGTGTTTTTTCATATCCTGATTCTCAGCTGCACTTGATGTACCTGTCTAATGCTGTGGAAAAGATCTTGGCAGAAATGCAGAAGCTCTGATGGGGGAGTAGAAGGCTGGTGTTTACATGTAGCTTCTTGTGTCACTAGGTGCTTTTTGGTGTGGTTTTTTTTCTTCTCTGTGTGTGTTAATTTGCCTTTGTTGTTTTAATTTTTTAATTTGTGTGACTTTACCTAGATCTCCCTTACCTAATGAATGTAATGGAAGTATCACTGCAGGTACCTGAAATACAATTCATACGTGTGCAAATCTTATCTATGAAACTTCTGTTTAATATGTAACCTGGTGAGAGTCACAGTGTTTGCTGTTCTGTCTGAGGAGATGAAGCAGCTCAGGTAGGGAACAATGGAGCCTGTTCTTTAGGTAAAGGAACTTCTTGTCTGCTCTTGGCTCTAGATCTCCATGAGGATGCTGTAAATGTTCCAGTGCAAGGTCACTGGGACACGTACACTAAAAATAAAATGAAGGAAAGTATTCATTGAAAATAACTTAATTTAGTTACTCAGTAAACCTGTGTCCATTCTGATGGGAATACAGTTTAGAAATTAAGTAAACCTAGACTTTAGTACCATGAGTTAGGGTGGAAGGTCATTATGCCCTTAAGGGGGACTATTAAAACCTACATCAGTGTGAACGTAAGCGACACATTTCTTTTTCTTTGGTAGGCACTCCTTCCTATTCTTTAGGTATGTTTAGGGTGTGTAGCTAAAGGTACTAATATATCCTGTAATAAGATTTATATCTTTACAGTTCTGTGGCTTAAAATCACCAAAGTAGCAGTGCTATGCCAAGTTCAATTTCTCACCGCTTTTGAAGTTGCCCCAGTTCCAAGTGAATCCAGAACAAGATGAGACAGAGACTGGCAGCGTGTGGCTGCGGATCAGAAAGGAGCATTTTCGAAAGGCATTGCGTGAGTCACTAAGTGCCATCTCTACCTGAGATCAAGCTATTTCATATAACAAACTTTGTACCCATGTGCACTTACTTACGTAATAGAAAATTTAAATAACGTGTCAGGGTCTAAATGATTTTTCACTGTATTTCTAAACTAAAAAGAAAAAATTTTTTAAAATGTTTTCCCTTTTTATCTTCCAGTCCTTTTAATTACTTTTTTAAAATTATATCACTGGTTGGTTTTTTTAGTGATAAAAAGCAGCCTCTAGGGACTGGAGTTACCAGATATGCTTTTATTTTGGTGCAGCTTGCTTTTGCATCTTGATAAATTCCAAAAGTGCGCTGGTCAGTGGAAGCACCAGGTGTTTACTGTGTGTTCCTGTACTTCTGATAGCAGTCATGAAAACACAGCAGAAACATCCCTGGCTAAAAGATACAGGAAGAACAGATTTTGAAATGGCAAAGGGATTAAATGTTTAATGTTTGAGTACAAGCAGCTATTAGAGCTTATTGGATGGTGTTAACTTTTAATTGCATTATATGTCTGCATCAGCACAGGTCAATCAGCTGCAGTAACTTTCAGTTGTGTCTGTCCTTCAGTAAAAGCACTTAGTGTTAAACTGAGGGTCTTGCACACACAAGTTAGGCTGTATTTTCAAGATTACTACTTTGGCTATGTTTTAGGAAGTCTGTGAAATAAGGTACAAAATGTCCACTCACTGTTTTTGCTCTAGCCTGGCTAGATAAAATCATAGAATCATAGAATGGTTAGAGTTAGAAGCGACTTTAAAGATCGAGTTCCAACCCCCTGCCATGGGCAGGGACACCTCCCACCAGAGCAGGTTGCTCAAAACCCCATCCAGCCTGGCCTTGAACACTTCCAGGGAAGGGGCATCCACAACTTCTCTGGGTAACCTATTCCAGTGCCTCACCACCCTCACAGGAAAGAATTTCTTTCTAGTATCTAATCTGTATCTCCCCTCTTCCAATTTAAAAACCATTACCCCTTGTCCTGTCACTACACTTCCTGACAAAGAGTCCCTCTCCAGCTCTCCTGTAAGCTCCCTTCGGATACTGAAAGGCTGCTCTAAGGTCTCCCTGGAGCCTTCTCTTCTTCAGGCTGAACAGCCCCAGCTCCTTCAGCCTGTCTTCATAGGAAAGGTGCTCCATCCCTCTGATCATATTCGTGACCTTCCACTGGACCCATTCCAACAGGTCCATGTCCTTTCTATGTTGAGGACTCCAGAGCTGGACGCAGTACTCCAGGTGGGGTCTCACAAGCACAGAGTAGAGGGGGAGAATCACCTCCTATGACCTGCTGGCCACGCTTCTTTTGATGCAGCCCAGGATACAGCTGGCTTTCTGGGCTGCCAGTGTGCACTGTTGGCTCTTGTTGAGCTTCTCATCCATGATGCTGGATGGAAATCTGAATGCTGAGCCTTAGAATCGCTGCCGCAGTCACTGGTGATGTGCTGTGCCTTGGATAAAAGGAGTGTGAATTGGTATTGCGTAAATAACAGCAATTGTAACAGCACTGTGAAGTTTGGGGTGCTGTTCCAGGGTACACCGAGGCATGTTCTTTGCAAGGTCCCGATTACTCTGCTGACAGATTTCTGTTAAGGCAGTTGTGCTATATGCAAGATTCCTGTTCTTCCTGAGAGAAATTGCCAGTCGGAATGCCTGCACTTTCTTGGACTGTTACTTACAGACATGAAAAAAGTTCAGTATGCCCCCGCTAGGGTCTAGCCTCATTAGCCATCTCTCTTGGTTTCTTGCATGTTGCCTTGCTAGGTGGTTTGTTTTCTAACGGTGAACTCACGTGGCTGACTGTCTTGAACTGTAACACATACACATATAATACTGAGCTCCTTTACCTGCTACAGAGACCCATGCAGAGGGATGCTCAAGGACTACTTTCCTCCCCACACTTGTTTCCTTCTCCCATCTCTTCTCTCATGCCCTTTATAATCTCCATTGCGACTAACCTGTGCAAAGCGAGGACAGAACACAGTGTTGCTGAACATTTAGCTCAGGATCTCTCTGAGCTTTTCAAGGTCAAAAACTGGCAAGTTGTATTCTGAAAGTCTCCACTGCACCTTGAAGCCTGGGGATAATGTGAACAGCAAATGAAGCTTGTAGTTTTGGTCAAAGCAGTCCTCTGTTAAGAGGATAGCTCAGGACTGTTGCAGTAGGCAAAGTGGGAAATTGTTTATTTTCTATACTCTGTAGAGACAGAACTCACATATGGCAAGCACAGAGTTAATTGTGTTATTAATCTTTTGGTACTTTGGGGAGCTAGTCAGACATACGTGGGGCTTCTGTCATGAAAGTCATCCTTAAACAGACCTCTCTGGTCACTTACAGCAAGGCAGGAATGAGGTATGATTCTAGAGTTTATTGTTAGGGAAATTATGGCTACTAATACTGCTTTTTAAATATCACATTGATTACAAAACCATCTGTGTAGGAGTGGTGTATAGCACTAGACCTTCAAAGAGCTGGTAAACAAGGAAGATTCAGTGTAAACACTTAAATAGCAGAATCCAAAAGTAGGTTAGAGTGTTATGCAACCTGAAAAAGCCTAGCTTTGAAGGGCAGAATTTTTGAAGATTTAAATAAAGAAAAGAAGTTTTTTATAGATTTAATTTTTGTAAATGAGTACTAATTTGACATTGATTATATAAAGCAAGAATACTATTTTTGTCTCCAGTTTACTAAAGCCTAATATTCTCTGATACTTCAGTATGAGAGAAATTAGATTGTGATAATTTTTCATTTATTGATCTTAGTGACAGTAATTCAATGTTGTTCATAAAGATGATGATTGCTTAGTGTGGAATTGATTTTCAATCTATGTCAGAGATTTAAGGCAACGTCAAAATTATAACTGCAATTTGTGCAGTGGGATGGGGGAGTTGGGGAGATGAGTTAGTTGGGGCAGGAGGGGAGGGCGGTTGTTTTTTTGGTTGGTTGTTGGGTTTTTTCCCTCAAATGATGAGTGGTGCTAGTTAATCCTCCTTAATCATCTAAGTACATTATCAAATAACAGCATCATATTTTTCTATATATTTATATAATGAGATTTAGTTATAATTAAAAGCTATTGTGGAACTCTTGTTCTTAGTTGGAATGTTTTCTCTGTAGAAATCTTTCAGCTTTATTGCTTCTTCCTTACTCGTTTATCTTCCATTACACCCACAGAGCACATCTTGTGGTATACCATCTCTAAACTACTACCTTTAGTGTGACATGCAATTAATTTTAGAAAGTCAGATCATACAGATACATTTCTATGGGATAGGGTATTTACTTAGCCTAAAATATCAAGTAGGCCAGAACAATAACGGTTTGCTTAGTTAAGCGGTAGCCAAACAAAACCAAACCAACCCAGGTCTTGCAGATTGATCTAAAACTAATGAATTTGTTCACTGTCAGGTGTTTAAGGAAGAAATAGCGAGTGAGAATTCTTGTCATTCTAACTTGGTGGGGAAAAAATAACATCAGTCATCTTTCATGCAGGTTCTTATGTTAAATGTTTCTGATCTTCCTGAGACAAAAGCACTAATTGGGTAGTATCTGATATTGTAAGCTGTGCTGTAGTCTTTGCAGTCTGGTGTTAATGTTTGGCAAGACCACCTGCTGCTGAAGAAGTAGCAAAACATTTCAGATAGTAGGGAAACACATGGTTAAAAATACCTATGTTGTATTTCATTGTGGACTGCTTCCTGGGCTTTTCGGGCAATAGGAGTATTCAGTGCATGAATCCATGCTTAGCTGAATTTGGGGGTTTCATTTGCAGAACGCTTGAGAAGAGGAGCTGTACTCACAGTTGTACCTTAAATTGGTTTTGTAACTGGAGTTGGGTCAGGTAGAGCAGAGCACAATAATCCCCAGGGGAATAAAGCAGCAGAGAGTTAACTCCCCTTTTTTCAAATGTGCTGCTGCTTCTCTGCAGCTGTCCAGAGGCAGTGCCTCAGCCAGCGTCCTAGGAGCTGCTAACCAGGCTAGGAATACTTGTAATATTCCCAACTACAGCAGCAGCAGAGGGGCGATGTCCCTCTATTACTGCTACTGTATCCTAAAGCTTATTGGTGTTGGTTAAACTTTCTTCAGTTTGTTTTAAACTTCTCGATCTCAGAAACTGAATGCAGGTGATGGAACGTGTTTGTATGCTCAGAATGCATAAATTCATTCATAGGCTCTTTTCTGAATTTCTTTATGCATTATTTTACAGGGGCACTGGGGCTCCTTATACCTGGTTCTGTGCGGAAAAGGGGAAGAAAGGATGGTGTCATATCCTTGATCTTTGCAGAGTGTATTTGCAGCATTCTGGCTAGGAGGAATCTCATAATCTGTTCTTATCACATTAAGGCCTAATTGCTTGCCTTAATAGGATATTGAAGAAGCAGAAAAAACGAGAAAGTAGAAATGGTTGGTGGAAGGAGAGAGTAAAATACACAGTGTATAGATGTAAATTTAAAGCAAGCTAGCAAAGCCCTTTATTTATGGGAAAATTTTTCTTCTTTTTAATTTCCTGTGGGAAAGGAGAAACAATTTTGTTCATGGTTGCACTTTTTCTTTTCAACTAGAAATGGGTTGGTGGCTTTTTGTTGTTTTGGTGTGGGTGTGTTTTGGGTTTTTTTTGGTGGTGGTTTGTTTTTGGGTTTTTTGGGTTTGTGTGGTTGGTTGTTTTTTTTTTTTTTTTTTTTTTTTTGGTTTTTTTGGTTTGTGTGGTGTTTGTTTTTTTTTTTTTTTTTTTTTTTTTATGAAATTCTTGACCAGTAGTGCTGACAAGGCGAACTCAAGAGTCTTTTTGTTTCCTGAAGCAAAGTGGGTTTCTTTAGAGTCTTGGGAACCTGAAAGTAAAATGAGAGGTTCATGTGCCACGATTCTGGTTTTATTTGTTTGTTTTTACTTTGAATTTGCTTTAACTTTAAAAGCAAATTCTAAAGCAACTTCAAAAGCCAGTGAATTTCAGGGGCAGACAGATGAAGGTTTTATCAGTAAGTACAGGAAGAAGTAGGATGTAAATAAACATTAGTGACATACCAGTCCATTGCTTCCTTTTCCTCTAACTTCTGTATTTAAGCCTGAACAGTTTCTTAGGAAGTAACTCCAATATGCACACTTGGTATTTCAGCATTTATAGTCTGAAATATGCCAGAGAAATTCACCAGGTTAATCACATTCTGAGCTGCTTCTGTTACAGCTGTTCTTTAAGACTAATGAAAGGATTATTTGCTAGAATTGAAGGTCTTCCTTATTTTGTGTAGTTGTGCAGCCCTAAGTATCATACTGTAATAAGCTTGAATTAAAATATGTGCTTATTGAAACTGAACTAAAATATAAGCTATTATAAAAAGGAGACTGTGACCTGGAATTCCATATGAGGAATTAAAAAATATTTTGTTTTCTATTTTGGGTCTGCATCTCAGTGGGTCAAAACTCCATCTTCTCCTGAACGTCAAGGCCCATTCAGTGCCTTGACAGGCCTGACAGGGGCTGAAGGAAATGTGTGTTTTCATTATGAGAAATCAGAGATTTTGGCTTTTCAGCTGCATAGTACTTTGTTCTTCAGTTTGAGCTACCTGCTTACAGGCTGTTTTTTGGCATCAGGATTGTGAACAGAGCATGCACTGGTCTTGAAGGGAGACAACCTATGGCAGGGTGGTCTCCTCAGTCTGGCACCCCACCCCATCTGGAACCCTTCAAAGGAGGTGAAAATTAGTGGTGAAAATACTACCTATTTACTCTAAGTGATATTCTGGACAGTAGACTTTAAAAGCAGGTTTTGAAAGCTTCGAAGACTTCAAATTTAACCATGGAATAAGGAAAACCCAAAAATATTGCAATACTGTAGAGACCTGTTGCTCTGAGTTCCTCTTAATAGCTTGACTTTTAAGCATCTGCAAAAATAAAATGAAAGTTATCTTCTATGGTTATTAGTCTAGTAAAATTAAACATCAGTGCACATATTGATGGATTTACAGGAGAAAATATCACGTTTATTTGCAGCTTGTCAGTGAGTATGTGTCTTATACTGTGTGTAGGTTTATAATTTTTCATTTTTGTTTTTTAAGACTGGGAGCATTTAAATACTTAGGCATATGAGGACAGAAACCTGTTTTCATCTCCTGGAATTGATTTTTATTAGCTAGAAAAGGTCTGCCTCTCTTTTATGAGACACAGCATTAGACAATAATGCCACAGAGGGGTTTTTATGTGTTTTATAACTGCTAATCTTTGCCAAAACAGCAGCTCATCTGTGACTATCAGTAACTTGAAAGACGTGGTGCTTCTTGCTGTAAAGCTCCTGCTACACTATACTGCCTACAGCCTCACAAAGAGGATTACACGGGCTCTGTTCTGTCACCTAACCTTTCTTGAGATCATTTTGTGTGCGTGCAAGTCGGGTCTCACAGAGGTGATTTTTAGCTTTGACTTTGTTTCACTGTTCTTTCTAAGCCTCAAGCTGGAACCACTTTGGGAGCTCTCATTTCTTTTCTGTTATTTCAGTTGCTTAGAGCAGCCATGTCTGCAGCACTTGAGTTTCGGTGCTTTATCCATGTGTTCTTATGGCAGAACCGCAAAAAAAATCGCCTTTATCCTGTGAAGGGAATTCTGCATGTTGTGCCCTAAACCGCAGTGAAGTAACTTCCCATGTAATTAGCTCAGGCAAAGCTGAGGGAAAGGCCAGCCCCAGAGGAACAGGCAGCAGCAGCTACCCATCTTTGTTAGAGCAGTCATCTCTTTCCTCTTTCTGTTGGGTTCTTACACCCTTCTGCTTTCCACCTCCTCCTCGGACGTTGCAGAGCTCTGTGTGCAGAGGCACAGCTGCAGTAAGCGTGCGCTGGTCCTTGCTAAGTGTTTGGGTCTCTGCTCTCCTGTTGAACTATCGCACTAGTCACCTAGTGGAGGAGAAGCTCTGGTGGGTGAGGCCACAGGGAAAACAACCTGGAGGTCTGTGAGAGCATACCTTCCAGCGGTTTCCAAGTAAGAAAAAAAAATCCACACAGGAAAAAACCCAACCAAACACCAGCCAACCAACCTGGAGGCTGTTTTGTGGTTCTCCTCTCCTGGACAGGTGGCAGTTGTGATTTAGGAGTAAGGAGGATCCTTTTATATCTCTCTGTTCACACTAGTACAAATGACTAATGCTCTCTTGCACAAGGTTGTTATTTGAATGTCAAAGGTAGCAGTTCTGGAGAAAGCAGTCAGGCTGTCACTCAGTATAGGTAAGCACTGGGAGACTTTAAAGAAAACGCAGTTTTGTTGTTAACTTCAAGTTAAGCACTGTGAGGGTTTGACAGCTGTCGGGTGTGTTACTGATCTGCGTCCTTCCGTGCTTCCTATAGTAACTACAGCCCTGGGAAGGTGTATGGGGAAAGGCACATGCTGCCACGGAGGAGGCTCTTGTGGAGCTGGGAGAACCATAAGACCCTGCCAACTTGTGTTTCTGATGACAGAGGAGTATTTGACATTCATTTGTCCACTGGAAAATATAGCAAGGGAGAGCTGGAAGTTCCTTCTGTCCCTTTCCTGAGTAACTGAGCCTTAACTTTTACATTTTGGCAACTGTGCAAAGAGCACCAAGATGGGTGCTGCAGTGAGATAAAACCCTCTCCTCTCTGGCTTCACTAAATCCCAGGCTGGTTATGCAAAACTGCTAGAAGCTCTTGGGAGGAGAGTGTAGGAGACCAGAGGCTGGATCCCTCCCCCACTGTGGCGGAAGAAACACCTTTGTTGTGAGTTCCATGTTGGACTCAGTAATGGGGACCACTGGCCTTCCCCCACAGACCGAGGTCCTGGGGGCTGCTTGTGCTGGTGCAGGGGAGGAGAGGGGCTAATGCATGCCTCTGACCACAGAGGCAGTGGCTGGTATTTGAGTTCTTCGTATAGAAATGTCTGTTATGTTTTTCCGAGAAGCATGGGCTAGAGATAATCAAATGATCATGTTGCATATTCATCAGTTTGTAAGGGGCAAGTCTAGATGAGTTGGTATCCTACAGGTAAAAAGTAATAAATCTGATGAATCTGTACCCTGCCTACTTTGATCTTCTTGCGCTCTGCAAAGCCATTCTTCTCTCCAAAAGGAGCCAGACTCTGTTGTCTCTTTCTGCATCACATGCATTCACACAAGCTGCGTATTTTACTTTAGAAATGGCAATTTTCGGTCACAAGTGTAGCATCTAAAATGATGATTTTGCCACATCCTGCTTGCACAGGAAGCTTATTTTTTTAAAAAGCTGGTAAGTTGAGCCCTCTAGATTTTGTCAAAACAAAAAGCAAAGGAAGCTATTCAGAGCTGCTTAGAGGTTTGGATTCTCACATGATCCGCTTTGTCTCACAGTGCATATGTTTAATTTGAAGTGAAAGCCTTGCAGCCTGCTCCTGTGCTACCTGGACTAGCCAAATTCTTGTAATCACCAGGCTGCAGTGATAATCTGAAAAAAGAAAAAAAAACTTATCCATTATGTTAAGAAAGAGTTGTAGGTTCTTTTTCTTGGTTAGCTGAGTTGTATTTTAACGAGGAAGAATTATTTATTTGTTAATTGGGGGAAAAAATTATACAGTACCATTTGGCCTGATAAATAGGTGATAACTGTTTTTCACTGTGTAACATCCAAACGCATTTTTTAAAAATTGTCCCAAATATTCACATAGTGGCTGCAAGACTTTCACTTGTGCAGTGGTGCTTAAGGGAAAGGAGCAAGTCAGTCTGGCAATCGGTGTGGATGCTTAATAGCAAGGAGTGGAAGACACTGACTGCTGTCCTGTTAGATGAAGAGAAATGAGAGACCTTGCTCATAATGAAACAAGATACCTAAAATGTGCTCTGTGAGTCATGGGCAAGGTGCAAAGCATTTAACAGATACTATTTTGTTTAAATGTGAGGCACTACAAAATAGTGTTAGTGCTGGATTTCATGTGTTCAAACTGAAGCAGTCATTTTTACAGAATCAGATTTTGTGCAGTGTAATCAATTGTTGCTCTTCATGTTGTTAATACATACCAGCTACTGCACTTTACTTTTCAGATATTTTAGTTGCACAAAGCAGACCTTAGTGTTTGTACTGTCAAGTGGGAAAGATACATAAATATGATCTGGCCTGAAGCAAAAAGACTTCTGTTTTGATGCTAAAGTACTGCATTGTTTCAGTACCTATCCTTTGAGAAAACTGTTGAGTGGAATGATGGACAATGTGTGACAGGCAACAAAACATAATAAAAACTAGAACCTTCTGAGGATCTGTATGTCACAGCGTGGTTGTTATTAAATGGTAAAATAACCTGCTTACTGGTCAACTGTACTGATTTTGTCTTTGTTCTCTTGTAGGAATGTTTACCCTTGCAGAAGTTGCATCGCTCAATGACATCCAGCCAACTTACCGTATCTTGAAACCATGGTGGGATGTATTTATGGATTATCTAGCTGTTGTTATGTTAATGGTTGCAATTTTTGCTGGAACCATGCAGCTGACCAAAGACCAGGTGGTCTGCTTGCCAGTTTTGCAGTCTACTGTAAACTCAAAAGCACAACCCAGCACATCAGGGAAGGCTGACTTTACCACTGTTGAAACAACCAGTGGTCAAGGAGAAGAACCATCAATGAGAACGGTTTCCTTTGGAAGTGCCCCTACTGTAACACCTGACATACCTCTGAGCAGAGCTACCTCTTCTCAGTATCAACCCACTGAATCAGGCCAGGAGCTGAAGAAGGAGCAGAAAGATTCTTCAGGCCGTAAAACAAATTTGGATTTTCAGCAATACGTGTTCATTAACCAGATGTGCTATCATTTGGCTCTTCCTTGGTATTCAAAGTATTTTCCCTATCTTGTTCTCATCCATACTATCATTTTAATAGTCAGTAGCAATTTTTGGTTCAAGTATCCCAAGACTTGCTCAAAAATCGAGCATTTTGTGTCTATATTAGGGAAGTGCTTTGAGTCCCCTTGGACTACAAAAGCATTGTCTGAAACTGCATGTGAGGACTCCGAGGAGAACAAACAGCGGTTAACTGGTGCCCAGTCCCTGCCCAAGTATGTTTCCACTAGCAGCGATGAAGGAAGCCCAAGTGCTAGCACTCCCATGATAACCAAGTCTGGCTTCAAATTTTCAGCAGACAAGCCGATGATAGAGGTTCCCAGCGTCACTATTTTAGATAAGAAAGATGGCGAACAAGCCAAAGCCCTGTTTGAGAAAGTCCGTAAGTTCCGGGCTCACGTGGAGGACAGTGATTTGATTTACAAGCTCTACGTTGGCCAGACTGTAATCAAGACTGTTAAGTTCATATTTATTCTCTGCTATACTGCGAACTTTGTCAACACCATTAGTTTTGAACACACTTGCAACCCGAAAGTGGAACACCTGATTGGCTACACACGGTTCGAATGTACACACAACATGGCTTACATGTTGAAGAAGCTGCTTATCAGCTACATTTCCCTAATTTGTGTCTATGGTTTTATCTGCCTCTACACACTTTTCTGGCTGTTCCGAATACCTTTAAAAGAATATTCCTTTGAAAAGGTCAGAGAAGAGAGTAGCTTCAGTGATATCCCTGATGTCAAAAATGATTTTGCATTTCTCTTGCATATGGTAGATCAGTATGACCAGCTGTATTCTAAACGATTTGGTGTCTTTTTGTCAGAGGTAAGTGAGAACAAACTACGGGAAATCAGTTTAAACCATGAATGGACTTTTGAAAAGCTACGGCAACACGTTTCCCGCAATGCCCAGGACAAGCAAGAGCTGCATCTCTTCATGCTGTCGGGAGTCCCCGATGCGGTGTTTGATCTGACGGACCTGGAGGTCTTGAAACTCGAACTGATTCCTGAAGCAAAAATCCCAGCGAAAATTTCCCAGATGACAAATCTTCAGGAGCTTCATTTGTGCCACTGCCCTGCGAAGGTCGAGCAGACTGCCTTCAGCTTCCTCCGGGACCACTTGAGATGCCTTCATGTGAAATTCACAGATGTTGCAGAAATTCCTGCGTGGGTGTATTTGCTCAAAACCCTCCGTGAATTGTACTTGATAGGCAATTTGAACTCTGAAAATAATAAAATGATAGGGCTTGACTCTCTCAGAGAGTTGAGACACCTTAAGATTCTCCACGTAAAGAGCAATTTGACCAAAATCCCCCCCAACATCACAGATGTGGCACCGCATCTGACAAAACTAGTCATTCATAATGACGGCACTAAGCTTGTGGTACTCAATAGCCTTAAGAAAATGACAAATGTTGCCGAGTTAGAACTGCAGAACTGTGAACTGGAGAGAATTCCCCACGCCATCTTCAGCCTCTCTAACTTACAGGAACTGGATCTAAAGTCAAATAGCATACGCACAATTGAAGAAATCATCAGTTTCCAGCACTTAAAAAGATTGACTTGTTTAAAGCTGTGGCACAATAAAATAGTCAACATTCCTTCCTCCATTACCCACATAAAGAATTTGGAGTCCCTTTATCTCTCCAATAACAAACTCGAATCCTTACCCACCGCAGTGTTCAGTTTACAGAAACTTAGGTATTTAGATGTAAGCTACAACTCAATTGCATTGATTCCAGGGGAAATAGGTTTGCTTACAAATCTGCAGCATTTTTACATCACGGGAAACAAAGTCGACGTTTTGCCAAAACAGTTGTTTCAGTGTGTTAAATTGAGGACTTTGTGTCTGGGACAAAACTGTATTACCTCAATCCCAGATAAAGTTAGTAAACTGTTGCACCTGACTCACCTGGAACTGAAGGGAAATTGCTTGGACCGTCTGCCGGCCACGCTGGGGCAGTGTCAGGTTCTCAGGAAAAGCGGGCTCTTGGTGGAAGATCACCTCTTTGATGCTTTGCCCCCTGAAGTTAAAGAGGTGTTGAATCAAGACACAAGCATTCCCTTTGCTAATGGGATTTAGGCTGAGGTGAAATGCTCCGGTAGCTGACTTCCAGACAGCAAATGCTAAAAGTATGGCAACTGTGAGACCATGCATTTTAGAAAGCAGAATTCCTTGGAAGGCAGGACTACTAGCAGGATTAGAAGAGGTGTAACTGAGTGTTCAATGTTTGCAGTGTTTTAAAAGATTATTTCCAAAATTTTTGAGAGGATAAAGAACCTTAATAATCTCAATTCTTTTTTTCCTTAAATTGTTTGTAACTTGGATGCTGCCGCTTTTGAATGTTTACAAATTTGCTTGCCTGCTTAAAGTAAATGATTAAATTGATGACCTTTTCTTACTATGCAAGTTATTCCTTAAGGTCTGGATTTACTTTAGCGCATTATGGGGGGGGAAAGCAAGGTTAAATGTTGTACATGGTGTGGTTCTAACAGCACTTGAAACACATGCTGATGTGTGTTAGTCTTCAGCCATCCTCAGCAAACCAGTTTGGCTGTGCTTTGGACTGCACCAGAACCACCATTTTCCCGCATTAAGGTATGTGGTTTGCATCAGGCCAAGTGTGTTTGCCTTCATTCTTCATCCTCAAGGCCTCATGGTTTTGAGTGAGACTTTTTCTGTGGCTTAGTGTGCTACTCCTTCCCACCGGCAAAGACCGGTCACATTCCCGCAGCTAGTCTCTCCCCCGGCATCTTCAGCCCCACGCAGCAGTGGGTGGTAAAAGGGAGAATACTGCCCCTTGGCTTTCAAGTTGGGGATATCAAACTGTTTCGCAAGGTGACTTAGAAAGCCATTAAACACCAAGTGACTTTACAGCTCATGTTTTGTTCCTCTTCCGAGTTTTCATCTGGGAAGCTCAAGGCATTTTATGAGTTGGTGATTGTTTTCTTTCACAGCCCTTGCTTAGGGACTCTGGTGTCTGTTCCATTTTCTAGGCTAATGGCACAGACATAAGAGTTTCAATTTATCCAAATGTGATTTTAGCTTTATCCCCTGTTGTGGTGTGTCTTCCACACCTGGACTTCAACCACAGGACCACCCTTCCCCCCTGCCCCAGCCCAAATAATTTGATGCTTTTGATCACTTATGCACTGTTAGAAAACCCTAACTGCGTGCTAGATAAGTCATCAAATAAAGAAAAAAGCAGACAGCAATGAGCGTGGGATTTTTTTTGTTGTTGGTTTTTTGGTGGGTTTTTTTTTTTTTTTTTAATGAATTTGCATTGCCAGAACCATTAAAGAAATATAATCCATTAAATCTGCAGAATCATCAGTTGTAAATCTTGGCCATTTACATTCCATGTGTGCAGAAAAGAAGTACTATGCTGGGAGATGATTACATGATTACTCATGGTTTAAACACAATTCCCTATTGTAGTGCAGTCAGGACTGAACTAGTCTGTAGTTCAAGGGACTGTTCTTCTCACACAGAAATCCTCACAGGCAGTGATTTCTACCGTAACTTCACCAGAGCTACCCTGACTTACACCACTATTAATGAGGGGATGGTTTAGGCCTGGGGGCATTGAGCAGTTGGGAGCATTTCAGTACTACTCTTATGAATCTTGCACATTCTCTTGTTAATCATTTACCGTTGGTCACGCTGGGAGGACTGTTCTTGGCTGTAGGCAGCAGTCTCTGAACACATACCTGCACCATGTATGTATGTGTATCAGAAGACGAGATCATGAATAGTAGTTTTCCCACTTCTTTTGGGGATGCAGTCAGTTTTCTACTTGTCAGCAGGTAGTTCAGTTGGGATGTTGACAGTTCTGCAACACCAAGCCACAGGTTTGGTAGAATACTTGCAGTTACTGATCTGTCCTCCACTGGGAAATTTAGTGCTAATCCTCAGAATTTTTTTTTTAAGTCGAAGTTAAGGCTTTTTTAAATTTTTTTTTTTTTAGGGACTCTTTCATGTGTTTATTTTTTGCACATAGATCACTTTAAAATTGCTGGACTATTGACTCTTTAGAAAAACTGTGGAATATACTATTGGTGTATGCTTTGTGTTTGCTGTTGAGTCTCATTTCAGCTTCCAAGAAATTGTGTGTAGGAGGGAGGAAAAGTTGGAGGATAACAAAGTAATTAAAATATTTAGAAAAAATAGTTCTATTTTTCATCTTTTTTTTTCTTATTTTAATAGCAAAGTCACGCAGAACGCGGCTGTGGATTGATCCAGCTTTTAAAAGCTTTTCTTGGTGTTTCTGATTCTCCTGCTGTTCCTACTGATGTTCAAAAAAATAAACCCCTGACCACTTCATATAAGTATAGTAGACATAATTTAGACCACTGTTTTGACTAGTTATTAGCCAATTGTATGTCTTTAGACAACTTCCTCCCAAATAAGTACAGGTTACTGTTAATTTCTATCTTGTGATGCTTGCTCAGCATAAACTCCATTCTTGTTTTTAGGAGAGCTTTCTCAGAGTGGGGAGGAACTGCCCATCGTCCCCATGTCACCTCCCCTTAAATCCTTCCTTCTCTTTGTGACCGTTTATAATGTTTGTATTTCCTGTGTGTCAACTGACACCATCTTGCTTTAAAGTCTTGGAAGTTCATCTCTTTTCCATGTAAGGCATGTGAAGTACATTTTGCATTTCTATTTGATTTAATAAATAAGATGTTTATATCTTCCTCTAATCTATTTTTTTTTAATGGGGGGAAAAAGTGTGTTTGCATAAGAAAATACCTGATTTCAAGTATTTTATACTGAACTTGTTTTGTGATGCCTATAATAAGGAAGAGGTATAAGTTGCTGCTTCTAGTAAATTCTGTAGGTACAGTTCCTAACTAGAATACAGTATTTCAGAATAGAAACAATGACAGGTCATTTAGATTATTTGGCTGAGGGAGTTTTGCAATATATATATACAACCTGGGGAGAAAAATTATGTTCATTCAAATGAGAGGAAGTAGGAAATTGCCCATTCTGTTTGCTCTTGCCACTGTAATGCTTTTCTGTGAAGATTCTTTAATTTTGCAATAAATTGTCCTTTTGGAAGATGCGTCCTGTGATGCAAACAGAGCCATGGCTGTCCTGAGCAGGCATCAGGCCTCTTGGTGGAAGGGAGGATGCTAACACTCATGAAAGGCTCTCTGTTGCTAAATAAATGGCTTTGCAGTCCTGAGTTGCCATCCCTGTTAGCAAATGGGGAAGCCCAGACAGTGTAAGCCATGTCTGGTTATGGGGGATTCACTTTATAGACTATATTTTTAGTAAAAAAATCTTACAGAAATAGCTGTTCTGTATATTGTGCTTCCATGAATGTGCACAGAAATTAGTAGTATATGATTATATGAAGGCAATGGAGTAGACTCTTATTCCTTTACTTAAAGCCAAGTCAAATGAGGTGTTCCATCAACATACTGGTATCTTGCAGGAGCAGATTTTGGCTTTCAGCCTTCTCAGTTATCACAACAGGGAACTGTGCAGAAACCTGTCAGTCTCCCAAATTTAACCCTTCTGCAGCTTGTTGTGGATGTGAGTGAATGATGAGGCTTCTGTCAAGTGTGTGGGATGTGAATTTAGGAGGGCGCTAAAGATGAGAACAAATGCCTCAAACTTGCTGAGGCGTCCTGTTGTTGATGGAGCCATCGGTCTCAGTGGCAGGGAGCTGAGGGTAGTTTATCTGGGTGGCTGTTGCCCAGTATGATGGGATTATTGTTTCTGCTAAAACTGACTTAGAAGATAACACGGAGCATGGCACTGCTCTTCAGTCCAAAGCAAGCAGGGAGCCTAAACCCCTGACTTGAGATCTTCTTTTGGTTTTGGTACAATCTTATCCTCACCTGTGGAGAAGGGCATTAGAAAGATTAAAATCTCTTGGGGATCCATTAATGAAGGTAAAATGCATGAATGATTCATGAAAAACACAAATCCTGTAGAAATGAGGTCATGTAGAAAGATTCAAGAGGCACAGGCAGTCTTGTCATTAGCTGCATGGCTGAGCCCTATCAACGCGTTTCTAATATGTGATCCCAGAACAATTTGATCTAGCGAACTATCATAGGCAGGAATAGAAATACCGCAAGATGTCTGTAAGTCTGCCAGCCTGCCTCACACAGAAGTAAGGTTCCCTAACTCATTTCTGCCAGATGTTTAGGAAGATGTAGGAATAGGTTACACGGTGATGGAGATTCCAGCCACTCTAGGTGAGCTGTTTCCTTACTCATCTTCCCCAGTGAAGAAACACAGCTAGAACCTTAGCCGGACAGCAACTGCTTCATCTAGGCCAAACCAAATGCTTATCAATTTGCTTGCAGAAGTACAGACTGAGATGGACTTCTGTGTGGGCTCACTGACCCAAGCATCTTGGGAGAACTGAAGTTTGGGATTCCTTTACAAAGAGCTCTGAGGCACCGCTAGCATCAGCTTGGTTACAGGTGTAGTGCAAAAAGTTGCATTTCTCCAACGACAGCAAGGCTGTTTGCACCCATGGTGCAATGCATTTATGGCTGGTGTGCCTCATCTTAGGCTGGTGGTTGACAGTCTTACCCTTGCAGAGCCTGGGTGGTCTCTTTGTTCAGAAAGATGTTTTGTGAAGGCATTTAAATAAAATGTTTCTCAAGCAAGTTTGCTGTAGGAACAGGCAAGGTGATCTTTAAGATTACCAGGATTAAAATAATTGAGACAAATTCTGTAGTATTTGTAACCTTGGCATTAACCCCTTGCCTCCTAGTGTGAATTGCTGAAATTACTGCATGATCTATTGATTCGCTTACAGGGTCCTCTGGATGATTGGCAATTTTAGCACTGCAGAAGACTTGCCAGTTCAGGCTGTCCACTTGTGCTTGTACAGTGTGTTCAGCACTTAAACCAAAGCATCGAACACTGATGTTGCGAAACCCTGGAGGCTTATGCTGTGACCAGTTTCCCAGGACAGCAAATCATTCCCGATGCTGCTGAAGGGAGGGAAAGCCGTGTTGCTGAATACAGTTGTTTCTGTAGCAAAGATGAGGTTTTAGAATTAAGCTGAGCAACAGATTTTCCAAGCTGATTACAAGCACACACCCATTCCATGATAAAAGTCATGAGAGATGTTGTTTCTGTTGAGATGCTGAAAATAATTCCTGTAACTCGGCCAGGCATGGGTGCAGAAGTGGCAGCTCTGTGAGGCTGCACATCAACACAATACAGCTCGAGTCAGGATCTTTAAAACCACACGCACTGGAGTTTGGCCAGGCTGCATCTCCCTCCCTTCCCTGAAGAGAACAACCCCTAAGCCCTTTTGCAATTACTACAGCCAGGACCTTTGTTCTGTCTTGCCTCCAACAGCACGTTGCCCCTTGATGCTGGAGGTAACGTAGGGTTATTGGTTTAATAATGACTGTTTGGGAAGAATGCCATCTTTTAAATTAACACCACAGTTACTTGCAGGAAGTCTTCTAGCACAGAGCAGGTCTGTTCCCATAAAATGAACATGTTGTGCCCATAAACAACAAAATCTTGAATTGGGATTGGGTTGCATAGACCATTAGGAATAAATGCATGAACACGCTGCTGTTCTGCTAACCAGTTCTGGCTAGTTTTGCTGCTTCACATAGTTGTAAAAGTAGATTTCAAGACCTTTTCGCTAACACCATCCTGCAGCGTTGATAGCCTGGGGCAGGCTGGAGCTGCCCTGGCAGAACTGGGGTGGGAGCGGGCCTGAGTGCCTTGGCCACTGCCAGCACCCTGTGAAGGCTCCTCTCTGCTTGGGTGGCTGGATTTATCTCACTCCTCCTGAGGCATCATGTAAGGAAGATGCCGCACAAGATTATGTCCTTAGATACAAAATAAAGGGAACGCTGTTAAATGCAACCTACTGCCAAGCGACGTGTCTGAAAGATTGGGATCATGATAATTGGAGGAAATGCAGAATAGCAGGATGAAAAAAGAAAGGAATAAATAGTCCTGAGAGAAGGTAGAGCCTCCACGATCAACTTGAAATTTCAAAAGTTTTAAAAAGACGGTGTAAAATGTGGAGTGCAACTTACAGCTACTCCTGCCCAGAGCCAAGCTCAAAGCCTCTGATCACCCTAGGACTCTTTACCTTTTTTTTCGTTTGGGTGGGTTTTTCTTTTCTGTTTGTTTGTTTGGTTGGTTTTATTTGTTTGTTTGTTTTTTGTTCCTTCTCCTTCCATTTACTTCTGTCCCCCCTCTCTCACCCTCTCACAAGGGCCATGGGTGCCTGCATGGGTGCTGCTTATGTGCTCTCCTTCCCCTCCTGCCCAAGTGTCTGTGATAAGCTCATCCCTGCAGAGCTGTTAATGGTTGCCCCAGCCCCAGCCGTATCTGGGGCTGTTCCCTGCCCTGGCTGCAGGGAGAGCCTGCACCCCATCAAGGGCCAGAGTCAAACTGGTGTCGCTGGGTCTGGTGGGGGTCCCGTGGGGTCCTGTCCGACCTCCAGCTCTCACACAGCCTGGCAGAACCGTGCTCTTCCTGCAGCCCTCTGAGGAAAGGGTTTCCATTACAACTTTTAAGTTTCTGTAGGTATCCCCCACAGCTGCTCCTCTGTGTCCCAACAGACACCCCTATCTTTGTTGGAAATGGGGCTGTGAGTTTCTTACCCTGTCTGCAAAGGATGCAGAGCACCTGATGGTTGTCACAGCCTCCTCTGCTGTGCACACTTCTTCATTACCCCTTCTGTTTTTCTCTCTGCCCTGGGTTAAGCCCCGTCCTTCAGCTTCTCTGCCTACGTGGTGTGGGTGTGTTTGTTTTGTAACTCCTGTTGCTCTCGCCTCAGTCCTCTCAGTTTATCGAGTTTGGCAAAATTAGTGGTGTCTGTAATGGGATGTGGGACCTGGGCTTCCAGCGTAGAGCAATTGACCCCTGGGGACATGCAGCCAGAAAGAGACTCCTTAAGAACAATGTCTTCACACTGTATGCCTGGGCTGCCCAACCTGCAGTGGGCGGCTCTGCAGAAAACCTGTCCACATGGACTGCCCGGTGTCCCCCACAGGAAGGGAATTCGGATGCTGTTTTGCAAGGTAACTTTGGTCCAATGGCTGCGCAGGAGAGGGTGGCAGTGTTACACAGCCCCAAAGTACCTCTGTGCAGGGGCAGGTGACTCCGCTGCTCTTGTTTGCTGTTTGCCTTCTCCAAGGTCCATGGAATGTATCTGAAGGTGATGGTTGGTCTTCAGCCCTTCCTGGCTCTTCCCTAGCATGAGAGCTTTATTGTGGAGTTCTTCCCATGCTGTAGCTGCAAGGATGTCCTATGGATGTAAAACATTGGCCAGTGGAGACTCTGGGTACATATCCAGGGCTGTAATACATAACAGACTTGGAAACCAGATGCCTCTCGGGACCTCCAGTATTAACCTATTAAAATTGGGAAATGTGCTTAGCGAAAGGCAAAGGCCAGCTGAGTTGTACATTGATCCCTGTCACTATCAATGTTTATGTGTATTTGAGACCTAAGAAAATACCAGTATGATCTAAGCCTGGAGAATCAGGTATGTTTCTAGGCTGTCGTTATACTAAAATCAAATTAAGTAGATTGGCTTTAAAACTGAGTGCATTAAATGGATGTGAGGAGGTGCTGTCCCTGAAAGCCAGCACTGGTGCGGACAAACAATTCACACAATTGGTACTTGGGCATGTTCCTCACACTTTCAAAGCTATTTTTGCTTATGTGATGGTTGAATCTCTGTGTCCCTCTCACTGCAAATTTCAGCCTGCACACACAGAACGGTTCCCCAGGTGCTGGTGGTCTGAAACCCCAGTGATCCAGTGCCACTGCTGCTAGACAGAGGTGAGCTCCAGGAGTCCACACAGGCATTGCGTAAGGAGCCTTAGGGCATCCTCTCTTGGGGGCTGCTCTTCTTTCAGTTTAGGACCAGTAAAGCTGACAGGCTGCAGTTTGGAACTAGAACTGTACAGAAGAGGTCTTAATTAAACAATTTTTGTGTATTAATTAAAAAACTGCAAAATGATCATTTAGACAGCAGTGCTGCATCATGGTTTGAAACCTGCCGTTTTCCTCCCTGCCAGGCGGTCAAGCTAAGCTGGGCCACCTCTTCCCCAGCAGAGGGGATACGGTCCCTGCTGGGGTGTCTGCAGGAGTAACCCCCGTAGAAGAAGCCTACCCGTAGTGGAAGGTAAGTGCCTCTTCAGAGGAAGGCATTCCAGGCTACCGCCCCAGGTAGATGAGGTCCTTCTGCCTGTAGGGCTTTGTTTATCTTTGTGCTTGTGTTGATCAGCCTTAGCAACATATTTAACTCTGAATACATTTGTTTAATTAAATGCTTTTAACATTCATTACGGGACTGTTAATTGCTGACGCCCCCTGAGGAGCTCGGCAGCAGAGGGAGTAGGGTGTGAAACACTAGTGAACAGCCTGGGTGGGACCACTCAGTGGGTCCCAAAATGAGCATTTTGTCCTTGCAATCTGCTGCTCTCTCCTCACCAGACTGAGAAGGGGCTGGCTTGGAGGAGACCTGAGAGATCCAGCATTGCTGCAGTTTTGTTAGGCTGCAATCAGTGCTCCTGAAAGCCTGAAGGGCTGCAGCTATTATTAGCAAAATGCTGGCGGTGTGATTAGCTCTGTGCAAGACTCAGAAGCTTAAAGTATGAACAGAGAGACGCCGACTGGCCTTAGGTATTACCTCCTATAAAACTGTGGTAGCCCTATGTGATGTGGAAAAAGGTGCGTAGACGCTGTTTCTCCACTTGTTATCCTGCTGGCCACAGCACTTCCCATGGTTAGCAGCTAACGGGCTGCTGTGCGAGCTGCTGCTGCTTGGTGTATGAGTGGAGCTGGCCCAGAGGGATTCCGCCTTGCTGGGCTGGGCAGGTTTATGAGGACTTGGGGTGAAAATGCCCTGACCCCCAAGGCCACGGGCTGTCAGCAGCCCCACTGCCTGCAGGGCTGGCTCCGTTCCTGCTAGTAGCTGTGGATTACGCATTTTGGGAAAGAAAAACAACCCTAAACACTTGGTTAAGCACAAAAATATTTTGGTGTGGTGCTGCTTAGGAGGTTTGCAGCTGTGAAACTCCTCGCTACACGATATTGGGGGTGCTATGAGTTTTCATAGTCTCAAGAGGATGTGTCGTGGTTTGGGCCGCTAACTTTAGAGAGTTCAATTAGTTAGAAGAGGCTTAGCTGAAAAATAAAGTTACTGAAAAGAAGATTGATTCTGTTTTACCTCAAACCAGGACAGGATGCAAAGGAAGTTCATGGGAGAGAACTCCAGGGAGGATTAGTGAATACATGGAAACAACCTCTGCCATGGCACAGCCCTGGCTTTTACCCTGATTTTCCTATTATCTGTAGCACCTCCTTTGGCTGCTGTCAGAATGGGAGGCTCTCCGACAGCATGCCCTGACGGAGATCAAACAGTGGCAGTGTGCTGCGCCAGCCTCCTTCCTCCCCTCCGGATGCACCACAACTTCAGCATCGCTCATGCCCTGGCCCATGTCAGCGTGGCTGCTCGCCATGGGCACAGCTTTGATTCCTCTACCTTGACAGCTTTATTACATGCTCCTTAAGATAACTATCTGTGATAGAAAACCCACTTTCTGTATTCTCTGCCTTGCTTTTGCCCATCCTCCACAACACGTACCCCTTTTGTTTTTTCCAGACCAGGCTGTGGTGGTGTCTGGGTACAGAGGCACCATCTGCTTGAAGAGAAGAGGCATTACTTCTTGGTATAAGCTACAGCCTTTGATTGATAGGTGCTTCCTTGGCTGTGTCACACAAGTAGGCCCAGACCTCGGTATGTGCCCCAGCTGCTCTCCTTTGTCCTTCTTGGGAGGGTTGGGGGCCCTCACTGGCAGGAGCCCCTCTCCTTGCTGCCCTGTGCAAGATGTCCTGTTGTTTGCTAGTTTCTGAGCAGCCTGAGCTTGTGCAGCCTTCAGAGGCTGGCCAGTATGGGTTCTTGTGCAGGAGACAAGGCTTCAGACACTGCTGGCAGAGGATATTTGAGTCCCACACGTGCTCACACAGAGGAATGAGGGACTGCCAGATATCCCCTGTCCTCCCCAATTTGTGCTGAAGTCAGGGGTATGCCCCTGGTGTGACACCCAGAGAAGAGGAAGGGATGACCGGCTGATGCTTGGCTTTTACCGATTTTGTGTCTCTCCAGACCATAAAAGGACCCAGATGGGGCTTCTCCACCTTGCCTGCATGCTGGGGGTGTGTGCTGCATTTTGGGAGAGCAACCCAGGCTTTTTGGAGCTCTTTATTTTACATGCAAGCGTGTTTCTAGCCTCAGCAGACCAGGGTGGCTCTCGCTCTCTCCTGGAGCAGATGCCATGTTTGGAACTGCAGCTCTTGATTCCTTCTATGAGTTCTCACACAGTGAGAATGCTTTTAGCAGCGTCTAAATGTCTGTCAAAGGCTGGGCTGGAAATCTCCTGTCTCTAACATTGCAGGGTTGAACTCAGGCTCAGCTTGTGAGATTAATGTGATGATTATAAGGAGTTTGGAAGTGGTCCCAACACATCACAAAAAGCAAAGATATCCTGCAGTTCAGCATGCTGACTGTTTGCAGGGCTCTTCTGCCACTCCACTGCTCAGCATCTGAAGCTCTGTCATATACAGGGCAGGGTTAAATGAGCTCCAGTGAATCCATCCTCCAAAAAAGCTGGGATGCTTCTCAGAGCTTGATCACTTGCTGGGATAGAGGTGAACTCTTTCTGCCCTGCCTCCTCTTAATGGACTTTTTTTCTGTTCCCAAAACATTTATTCTCAATTCCTTTGGCTTCACATCCAAAACAATTCCAAGCTTGTTTTTTCTAGATGCCTCTTCGGAGAATTGCACACTCGAGCCATTGTGCAGGGCAGCTCCAATTACAACCTGCTAAAAGTCTGACAACAATCTCTGCAGTCTTTATTTTCTCTTCCCTGTGGCTGGGGTTTTGTTTGGTTTTGAGTTGTTTTTTTGCTGCCAGAAATGTCTTTGTCGCAATCAGACTGACAGTGGCCTACAACACCATTGTTGGATTAAAGGACATAAGGCGTTTGGAGTGGTCTTTTATATGTTTCTGAATCCAAATTGTTTCCCTGTAAGAAACTACAGCCTGTCCCGGAGCTGCTGAAATGAATCACTCGGGTGAACGCTTTTTCTTCTTTTTTGCTGCCAATTCAAAACAGTAAAAAGTCTGGCTAAAGTTTTCCTCCCTAATAAAATCTGATGCAAAACTTCCACTTGTGTGGAAGAATCATTCTGCTGCAGCACCCTATCAGTATGCGAGGACTTTTTTTTTCCAGTTTTCTTCCTGAAAGGGTTTTACTGTACTCCTATGCTGACTTTATCAGCAAAAAGCACCTTCTAAAATTCCGGCTGAGACCTTAGCCATTTTAGAAATGCTGCCATCCTTCATTAACTAATTTGCTGGTTTATTGAAACCACAGACTTGCGGGCAACATTTCTGTGCCAGATTTTCTCAATGGGCTGTTTGTGCAGGTGAGTGCTCAGTGCTGTAAGGGTTGCACAATCCAGCCCTTCAGCTTCTGTAAGAACATCCTTTTACAAGCTCTAAGATGAGAAGTACCTGCGATATTTTTACTTTGGTGCTGTCCTCTTTAGCAATGAAGGACTGTGTGTCTGGGATGTTTACTGGGCAAACATCACAGCTTTGAACTCCTGCAAGTAAAACTGCCTTTATTGATTTTCACTGTTCAAGGCATGCCAAGAGCAAATACAGATACAGTATAGAACATGGATCTTCAGATGCCATTTGGGGATAAATGTTTACAAGGACATGGTAAATAAAGAACTGTGCTTGTGGCTGAAAAATTTCCAATCTTCACATTGTCCCTGTCTTTGCTGATCTGCTTCAGCCAGGGAAATAGCAGCAAGCCCCTGGCTGGTCAGCCCTGCCCTGGTGCCCGGACCCAGAAGCAGGCAGGGAGCAGGCATAAAGCTGAGAAAGCAGGTCGCTCCTCATATCTGCTCTGTGTGTTTTGCTGAAACCTCAAGAGGAGAGCCAGCCAGTGCTATTCCTTCTGGTGGCACTGAGAAGCAGACAATAGCCTGCTGGGAAGAGAGCCAAGTCCATCAATTCATTTTCATTTCCCATGCAGCAGTTAAATGGTCAGAGTATCGATTTAATCCGAGAGCTAGAATTGACAAACCTTATCCACGGTTGTTGATACATAGCTTTGCTTTTCTTGTGCTTAGGGCATCTGGGAAGTGGCTTTAAATGGACAGATTGAGGAGGGAAACGGTGAAGGTTCAAGTAGAGACAGTTGCTCTGGCACAGCCCTTGCTAGGCTGGATGAATCCTGGGCAGGTGAGATGCTACCTTGATTGCTGTGGTCACTTTAAAAGTTTCTTTAATTTGCTGAAGGAATCAGGCCTGACAGGGCTGCAAGACTTCATAAGCAACTTTAATTTTCTTTTTCCCTATCCTTAGTCAGATCCTCAAGTGAACATAATCTGAGGAGAAGTGAAGCTCTGATTCAAAACCCCACATCCTACCGCTGGTGTCCTAAGTGACCCTGTCCCTTGTTTAACAGCAGTCTGGTTTCTGTGTTTTAAATAAACATGTGGGGATCTCTGACCTTTTCACTTGAGGTACACTGGAGGTATATGCCAAGGGAGGGTACAATCACAGTGCTGGGTGGTGTTCCAGTGCTGCCTTTAACTTGGCTGGTCTGCCAGCAGTGGCACGGATGTCAGCAAGGGTTGTCGAGATTCTACGTCAAATGTCTGTAAAAATACCTCCCTTAATGTTGTTAGCACAGCCCTGACTGTGCGCACAAAGGAACCCCACCTTCACTTGCTAGCAGGTGGTTCTGATTCCCCACATTTCTGGTGCTAGAGAAATTTTGCAATTTTTTGTGTAACTTGGATGGAAAGTGGTATTTTGGTTTTTTTTTTCTGTGATTCCTGCTTTCACTCTCCTTCCTCTGGTATATATCTTGGAGAGTTTATACATCTTAATGAAATTATGCAAAGGGGAGACATTGCCCAGAGGAAAGCAGAAAGTGGAAAAAAATTATTTAAGCTTCCAGAAATAACATGGAAGCCATTTTATTTTTCTGTAGTACTGAGAACCTGTTCTAGATGAGTAAATTAATAGTGTTTGCAGTCATACGTGGAAAAGAGCATATAAAGGTATGAGTGTCTGCTAGGAAAGCCCTGCCCAAGTGGAATCCCCACCTGTACAAGCACTGCCACCAGAGAGTTTCGCTGGCACAGCCAGGGGTTTTCCAGGGGACAGGGACTGGGATGGCCCCTTGCAAATACCATCTGATGAATCACACTTTTCTGAGGCGGTTGTGGAGCAATCTTTGGCTGACATCTGAATTCCACTGAACAAGCACAACACAGAAAAAAATCCTTATACATAATATGAGGAGAAAGCTAGAGGCAGTCTAGCCCACGTCAGTTCCTGGGGCAGCTGCCTCACATGAGGTCTCTGAACCACACGGAACTTGCGCTGGCCGTTTTACGTGGGTGTGAGCTGGGCAACCACAGCGCTTGGGGCCAGTTTCAGGCTTTGTCCTTTTCCAAACCCTGGTATTTTGCGTGCCGGAATGCAGCAGGAGGCAAAGGCAGGCTGATTTCTTCATAGAGCGCTAATCCTGGTGCTCGGAAGCTGGCCCTGGGTATCTGAACCTGATGCTATGCTAGACTTAGATGTTTGTATTTGACTTTTGTGTATCATGGAAAAATACATAAGCACACATCCTTCACACTGGTAGCTCTCTACTAGCTTGCCTGTAGTTGTTGGAGCCATAACTGGGAAAATATAGAGAGCAAGAAAGGCATACCTCAGCCACAGGAAAGATTTGGGTCAGAGCCCAGAACAAATCCAGTTCACCAGTGCCCATGGCTGGAGGTGGTAAATATCAGCAGGAAGCAGGAACGTAGGTATTTCTTTTTTCTTTGAATCTTGATTTAAGCTTTCTGTCCTGGAATGCCTTAGAAGGGAGAAACACAAACCTTCACTGCTTCCTCCCATAGGTCCCTAAGATACTTCTGGACTTTGTAGGGAGGGGAATCTCAGCAGTGAACGGCGTGAATCCATTTACCTGGCGAGGGTTGAGCTTACACACACCTTGGTAGCAAAAATAGGTGAGAAAAACTGCTTTTGAAGCCCCTATCCCCCCATTATGCCCACTTCTGCCCTTCCTTAGAAGGTCTTTTCAGGAGAGCTGATTCAGCTGTTTGTGTGGCTGCACATGAAATGGATGAAAGGATGAGATTTTAAAAATCTCTCCAAAAAGGAGAGGTGTGCAGCTGTGCAAAAACCCCATGTCGTCCATCTGCATTAAGATCCATAACCCCAATCAGATGAGGTTATCTGCACTTAAAGCACCACTGGATTGGGAGCACAGACGATGAGGCTGGTGGGAATGATGCGCCCAGGAGGTATGTGATCCTGGAGCACAGTGTTGAGTGAAATCCACATTTCATTGGGATTTTTGAGAGGCAGCCAGTGCTGGTTTCAAAGTGCTTTCAAGTGTCATGGAGGAAATTTTGACAGAGACTGCAATCTTCGCACTGATAAACGTGCTCAGGCAGCGGAGAGCATCTCTACATTCATGCCTGGACTTGAGATCCAGAGTAACAAGTGCAAACAAAGAGAAGGAGGAGCAGGAGGAAGCAAAGGCTGATACTGAGTAGATGCTGTCTGTCCTTTTTAGGATGAGCTGCTTTGGGCTTAGCAGAAGCAGCTGCCTCCTGGGGAGACAGAGCCATGCTGTGGAAGGAGCAGGCAGGGTTACCAGGGCAGACGTCACTTTTCAGACCTCAAGTGAAGATTCACAGGGCAGAACTGGAGGGATGCAAGATGTCCCTTGGTGCAAAGTTACTTGTCTCCCTGGCATGCTGGGAGCTGCACCCTGGGAGGGTGGCAGAGGTGGCACAGCACCCACCTTTGCAGTGAGTAAACCTACCCCATCTCCAGGCCAAGGCTCCAGAGAGGGTTAAAAGCATGATTATTGAGCTAACAGAGTGTGTAATCATCAGATGTTTCACATTATCCACAAAGTTTGGATGTGAGGCTCCTCAGTGCAGTTTCATTCAAAGCACAACAAAGGGAAAGCACAGAGAAACATCATTTTAAGCATAAAGTTTTCAGATGGTACTAAACACATACTACAGGCACAAACCTGATCTAGAAACATGTGTAGCATATGTAGGTTTTATGATCCTTGAATGGTAAAATATTTGCTGAAATTTCTGTCATACTTGAAGTGCAAGGGAAGTAGCATGCCTGCAGTGTGAGAAAGAGGATGTAGCTATTTTCTTCTCTTATACATTTTAAAGGATTCTGCATATGTTCCTTGTTTTCACACAACTGTGCAGCAATTCCCCTACAAAATGTCAGTAACCTGGAAATAAACTGTTACATGAAAGTCTGAGTGTGCGCCATGGTGCGTACACTATATCATAAATCCAGCAAAATCAGAGGACAGTTTTCCCTTCTTGCACTATAGGACAATACCTTCCACAGACCAGGTCCTTTGGTGATATTCACCAACATAAGATAATTTAAGGAAACAAATGCTGAGAAATCTTATAGATAGATGTATCAGGTCAAGTGGAGACTGTTCCTGGAATGAGCTACTTTGGAAATGCAGGGGAAAAAAACATCTGAAATGTTATGTCAACCCGTATGTTGACATTCTGGTGATTTTATCACAAATCTTGTAACAGACAGTGTTTGCTGTATACCTCTGCAGTCTGACTCGAGACAGCCCAGAAACCTGAGCTTTAAATAACAATAAAAACAATAAATTAAAAATGAGAAAAAATGTTGCTCAGCGTCACACTGAAAAGTTCAAGAATAAAGCCCAAGAGCAAAGGCTCAGAAAGTGGTATGCAAGTGCAAATAAATATGCCTCAACTTTTGAGGCTTTTTCTTCTTCCTCTTTTTTTTACTTATTTTTAAACTTTGTGTGAGTTTGTGGCAGTTTTGAGGATGGAGGTACAGGAGCACAGGCAGCCTCCTACCTCTGTGAACATTTCCTGTAGGAAGCCCACCTTCCTAAATTCTTCTAAGCCTCCTGCAGCATGGAAGAAAAGGAGACGTGCCCTCCTCTACCTATTTCCCTACAAAGGCAGTAACAACAAATGCAGTACTGTATCCTGCAAACTACAGAGAGAGAAAGCCAGCTGTTGGAGTGGAAGCCTGCTGTGTGTTCTCCTGCTCCTATGCCAGGGATGAGTTTTCTGTTTCTGAGAAGCCTCCTTCATGGGGGAATTCTGTGGAGTAGGTCCCTTCCCAGCTGGGACTCTCCTCTTCAGGCTTCTCTTTCTGTAGCAAGCCCATGGATTTGTCTATACAATCCATAGTGACAAGGCAGACCGAGATCTTTGGCCCTAATGGTCCTCAGCTACTTGAGCCACATGAAAAAAAGTCACCGAGTTATTTATTTTTTCCTTAGAAGATTACAGGCTTTTCAGCATCTTTTGGTTTGACATTCTTGTTGTTGGTTAGAGTAATGGTATCCTAGTTAGTGGTGACTTTTATTTTAAAGGAGCTTGTACATAAACATACCTTTATACTTTGTGATACGTTGTCTGACTGCTGCTGTGTGCTGCAAGTGTTATTTATCTTCATGGTTTTTTTACCTTGGAACCTCACAGTTTCTCGTGCATGCTGCTTCTATCTAAAAAATGTTTCAAATGTATATGTACTGGCCATTTCTAGGAACTTTATAGGAAAATGGTGTGAAGAAACACTTACTGTGAAGGGGACATTGCTATTTCAGCTACTGCGTATGTGGGAGAGAGGACGTGTGCATAAAATAATACTTAAACGCAAAGTTTCTTGTGAGGGAACTGGGTTTGTGCCGTGTCTGATACATAAGTACCTATAGAGGAGGTGTTGAATAATACTGAACATTAATATGTGTGTTTGTGTTAGTTATATGCCTTGTTTGATTGGTTTTTGTTGGTTTTATTTTTTGAAGGGCAGGGGACGCTAAGCAGGAGGTATGGCACGGACATCTCTCATGTGGGAGCAAATGGGTGTGTAAGAGGCAACTGAAAGAAGAGCTCAAGGACATCAGTGGGCTGCCTGACAGCGAAAGGGCAATGAGCAATGACAAGTCCAGTTCTGCCTTTGCTGAGGGCACTTCCACAACTCTGACTTGCCCAGTGCGGAGCCTATAGGGCAAACAGTCCAGCCAGAGCCCTGTGCATCTCCGGCTGCACTTCCTGCAAGATTAGATAATAACTAGAGCTGGCCTCTAAAGAGTGGAAGGTAAAACTAAGTTGTACATCTAAAGAGCATAAGCATAATTGCTCCTAAGTATTTGCATGCAAGAAGAGTAAGGCACTTCACTGATAATTTGCCAATTACTAATAAGTTGCTCTGTAAGGATTCTTTTTCCTCTAGGGATGTGTGATAATGAAGCTGATATCCTCTCTCTCTTCCCAAACAACCAGCAGTTGGAAGTCATGCCAAAACCAAGCGAAAGCCTGAAATGTGTTCTGCTACTCTCATTTCTGTGTTCCACTGTGACCCAAAAGTTACAGCAATTACTCTTTCTGTTGAGTCCCCACTGCTGCTTGTGGGATGCTGATGGGAGTCGAATGCAGCCATAGCAGCAGCTCTATTGGGTCTGTGCTATGGCATGTTAGAAAGCTTCCAGTCTTTCCTGTAGAGGGGTTATATGAAGTTTGTTAAGTCTGGTTGACTTCTAAGTGTTTGTTTTTTTTTTTTTTGGTTTTTTTTTTGGTTTTTTTTTGGTTTTTTTTTTTTTTTTTTTCTGTAGGGAAAGATAACATGGTTAGTATGTTTCTGCATTAGGATGTTTCCACTCTCTTCTGCTGAGTTTGAGGGTATTTTTTATGCTTGTGTTGCATGATATATACATAGAGGCCATAATATTTCTGCTTTGGAAATACCATATTATGGCTCTGATTTATGCTGTGATGACAGACATAAGAGCCCAATGAAATCAACATGGCTCTGTATGGTTACCATGGTTCTTCTGCAAGGCTCAGATGGGAGGATCTGTTTCTGTGTTAATATTGAAGAAAAACAAATGAAATTAAATTTCATGTTCTGGAAAGAATCAATGCAATTTTCGTGTTCCTGCCCCACTCCCCATCATTCTAAAATGCAAAGAAAGCCACCTCTTGCAAATGTCAGGTGTCTGTGGAAACGTATGTTAAAAATGAATATATATACATGCGTATTTCACTGCTGTGGATCTGTTTTAACAGATTTATGTCAATCCCACCTGCTCTAAACAGTTATGAGACAAAAACCTTTCATCAAAGGCGAGAAGAACTCCCCCTTATTGTTGATGAGATTTAGATCAACTCCACAGCAATGAAATACAGAAGATTTGCTAGTGTTAGGCCTCCACAGCTGCTGGTAACTTGTTGCTAACCACTGCTAGCAGCAATCGATAGTAATTTTACAGAATTTCTTCAGGTTTTAGACAATGCTTCAAATGGAAGAGTAGAAGAAAACACAGTACTTGGAAAGAGGAAGAGAGGGTGTGGGTAGTTACAGTACCCAACTACTGATGGACTGTATTTCACAACAACCATTGCTGCTGTGTGTGCTTGGAGAAATCACTGATTGTTCTCTTATCCCTGTACTGCTCTGAATAATTTACAAAAAAAACCAAGAAAACAAACCCAAGGAGGCAGCAGAACATGAATTCAAAAGCAGAATGGGATTACAAAAGGAGATTCTGCAATGAACTGAAACATTCATGTTTTGGATCACTGAGAACGAAACTACAATACTGGTCTGTTCCCCTTCTCTTCTTACGTCTCCATTTTGTTTTGCTTTGCTTAGCTTAGGTTTTTCCCTTTTTGGAGTCCTGCAGGGAGGAAAGAAGGAGCCTTTGTTTTAAAAAGCCTGAAACCAACAGTGGCCCATTCATCATAATTAAGTCTAAAATAATACTGTGACCTTTTTGTATTGAATCCAAAAAAAATTGTTATACCTGCTGTAGCTTTGTCTGCCCCCAGATCCAGTTTCTTCTCCCTGGGCTTCTGGTTCTGGGACAATAATTTTAAAAGCTGAAAGATATCTGTGTGTTTGCACGGCTGCATGTGAAAGCATCTCCTCTTCTGTCTAGTGCCTGAAGTTGGTATAAGAACATATTTTTCACAATCAGATGTTCTCTTTGTCACACACCCTGTTTTCTTTGACAGGCTGCTGTCCCCATAACAACCACCTCTGTCGTCAATAACTTCCTCAGATGGTGAAACACCACCAGTGTAACGCTGGGGGTTGTATAGAAATTATAAGTAACCTTGCCAGGATGTGCATGGGCCCAATTCAGAGCTTCCTGAAACCTGTATGAATCTCTCTGCTGATGTCAACGATCATTGGCTTCTTCAGGGGCTGCTTCTAACCTTTTGAAGTCAGATTTTTAATATGACAAAATATAGAGGCTTAACACTGTGACTCTTGGTAGTCTAGTATGCTCTGAGTAAATATGCCGATGGATTAGTCACAGAACACACGTGCTTTAGGAAAATAGTGGAGAGATTCACAAAAAAGATGCCTTTTTAGGCATCAAGTCCTGATTATCATACAAATGAGGCGTGTTGGGTGCCTTGGTCCTGCTTCTGCCCATTTTCAGTCTGGGTCTTTACAGAGACCCACACCACACACGCAGGCAGCATGCACAGCCCGATCCTGGTTCCAAGGGTGTGTGCTCAGGGAAACCTCCCTTCACCAGTCTCCCCAATACCTGTCTCCCAGGCTGCTCACTCAACTCACCAGCTACTCTGGCTTGGAGTTCATGAGCAAATCATGTGTGCAGATACAGAACAGAGAACAGGCACACATGGAAAATAGTTAGAATTTAAAAAGAAGTTAGGACAGACAGGTAATCAGCCACAAGATTCAGCCACAAAAATGTACTGACAGCAGCCTGCTTACACGCAAACTCTCTTTTATTCCCTCTTTCCAACCCATCTCTATCTTTTTGTTCTTCGCTGATCTACCCTTGTTCCTCTCTTCCTTTACTTTTGTCTTTACCCCAAACATCTCATAATAATCCTGTATCATTTTAACGGTCTCCTATTCAATCCCAGAGCTTCCTTCTCAGACAACTCATTATAGATCCTGTTCTCCGTTATGCAATAGTCTGCTGAGGTTGCACAGCCTACCAGTGTTTCATTTGTTAATCCTTCAGTAGGTTTTGCACCAGGGAAACAGCTAAGTCATTCACCTTTGATAGTCTTAGGGACAGCTGATTCAGATGAATCAGGTTTTCTGGATCTTTGTGTTTATTTTGAATAACCATTAGCCAGATATTCTTACAGTGACCACAAATCTATCTATTCTGCATGATTTCCTCCCTTCAGAGCTGCTTATTCAATAGCATTTTCACTAGCTGTCTCATTTGGGCCAGCCAGATGCACTGGAAAGGGGTGAGAATCCACTTAGTACATTTCTCAGCAATTCATTCTGCAGCATGCATTGAATTTCTCAAGCAGAGATGATACAATTTTGGCTGCTGCATGTTTCGGGCGTCCTGGGAAAATCAATTTATTCCCACCACATACGTATTGAATTGTTACCTAGGATAGCCTTTGGATTCCCTGCACGTATGTGCTATTTTTTAATTCCTTGCATTTTTTATTTTGCAGGCAGCAAAAGGTGTGGAGCTGTGCCTGTGTATTTTCTTCTATGGGAAAAATCTTCAAATATGTTTTCTTTCTTGAGAAGAGATGACATCTGTGCCAGGTTGTGGTGAAGTGATGGCAGGTCCGAGGTAGGCTTACCATAGCAGCTGTCCCATGGCACTCGTGATGACAAGTGCCTTCTAGCAGCAGCCCCTCTGTCTGTAGAGCCCACATGCTGGTCTGCTCCCAGCTGCGGGGCAGCATGATGCTGCTATTTGCTCCTGTTCACATGCACAAAGCTACAGATCAAGTCGAGCAGTGCTGCACCCAGCAGCGCAAGAAAGGCTGCAGAAAAGAAGCTGCTGTGGTGCAAACACGAGGCATATAGCCCTGACCGTATAGGAGAATACCTGTTGTGTAAATCTTACGTTCAATGCAAGAAACTTGTCCAGTCTGCACAAGGGTGCACGTATAAAGGGGATGGCTGCACAAACGAGTCTGTATGCAGACTATGTGGACCTTGAAATCACTGTTCTGCCCAAGCATAACACATCTTTGGCTGAGAAGTCAGCAGAGACGATGAAGGAAAGCTTCCCTCTGCGGAGGTGGGGCAGGGTGGGGGGGAATAACTGTTCTCTCTGCATGTATTTCTCCTGTGATGCTGGGGAGAGGAGGGAGCTGAGAGCTGCTACAAGAGGGAAGCTTTCCATCAGGGAAAGCTGCCAGCTGCGGCCCTCTTCCCTCTGCTGCAGCCAAAGTCTGCCGTTCAAGTACATTCGCATCTGCTGCCATCCAGAGCTCGGGGAGGGAAAATGTCTGCTCTGCCAGACTTGGGTTTTAATTTGATTCAAAACTTGAACTCTGGACCTGGGTGAGTCAAACCTTTCTTTCCTGCAATGGGGCTTTTATTACTTTCCAGATGGAGAGAAACTGGAAGTTTTTGATGCCATCCTGTCAGCCACCCAAGACTGAAAGACGCCCTGTTTCCCCGACAAAAAAACAACCTCAGGAGACAGTGGCCTTGCCCACCCTTAGAGCATGAAGGTTCATCCACAGCTGGTCCTCAGAGACATATTCCCAGGTTTTCTGTACCAGATCTGCTCATCACCATCGTCCTCCCTTTGTTTCTTCCTATCTTCCTGCCTTCCTTCCTTTTCCTTCTTTCTTTCTTTTGAAGCTATAAGGAATGAAATACTTCTCCACAAGTGATCTTCACACACGACTTTGGGGTGGGTTTTTTTTGCATGATGTGTCTGGGGCAGTCTATTTCTTCCTGAAATCTTTGACTGCAGAGAAGCACAGTGGTACACTACAACTAATTTAAAAACAAAGTCTGTATTTACTGTTACCCTGTTTCTGTGTTTCAATGCAGCCTGTAACAGACGCTGAAATACTTTACCTTGGGACTGACAGATAAACTGGTGTGCTAACATGTTAGGTTCATAGAAGGGGGCATTACAGGGGTGGCATTGCGTAAATAAGTGGGGTTTCTTTTGCAAAACCATTTAGTTTGCACAATAAAGCAGCAGCCCACGCTGGGAGCTGGCAGAGCCGCGGTTCCTCGGGCCCAGAGCTCTGGAGCTGCAGGGAAACCACCTGGGCCTTGCTCCCAGCAGCCTGACTTCCAGCTCTGCAAAAGCACAGATTTCGGTAACTGCGCACGGAAGGGAGTGTTTTCTGCTGCGGCCACTTCACTGGTGCCCACGGGGGCGTGTGCGGGAGGGTAAAGGCGCGGATCTTTCGCCACCGCTAACCCCGGACCGGGTGCCACCACAACAGGGCCCACTGCCAGGGCGCAAAATGGCGCCTGCCCAGGCCCAACATGGCCGCCGCGCAGCCTCCCGCGTGAGACGGACCATCCGGGCACCCGGCGCGCACGCGTTACGCCGGTGCCGGGCCCTTTCTCCTTGCGGGTCGGCCCCGCTCACGTGACGCGGCGCCTGGGCCAATCGCCGCCCGCTGTGCCGCCGCGGCCGCGCGCAGCCCCCGCCTCCCCTCGCTGTGGTGGAAGCCGCCANCGACAGGAGAGAGAGCCACCTCTTGCTGCGGCTCCCTGTCTCTCCCCTCCGGCTCTTGCTAAGCACTAAGTCATTCTCACTGACCCATCCTCTCCAGCTGAAGACAGAGATTGGAGATTCCCAGATACCCCCATGCATTGTGGTGTGAACATGCCCAGTGGGTCAGTCTCAGGTATGAGCTATAAATACGTCTAACCTGTAAAAAAGCGTTGGGGCTGAACAGTCAGTGTTGGCAAAAGCAAAAAACGAACGGGTTATTAGAAGTACGTAACGTGGTTTGACTGCACATGTTGTTTTCTGGAGGAGTTGTAACTGGCTGGGAGCGAGACTTGATTTTCATCGTGGGCATGTCAGCGTGAACTCCTGCACGTTCCAAATCAAAACTGTGAGCTCAAGGAGTAGGGACGGGGGGAATACAAACTTTTCGTGTGATGATGCATTTTGCATAAATCCGTATTTTATTTTCTTATGGACTACTGTATTTGATTTTTACTACTTCTGTCAAAAAGAAAGAGGATGTTTCCCCCTTTTATACAGACATGAAAAAATGAGATCCTGAAACGACTTGATTTTTGGTTTTGTTATTTGTTTATTTTTAAGTTTACTTTCAATATTCCTTCCCAAACTCTTAAAGCATGTAAAGTCAACCTACAGCAAAAGCTAATTCTTGTTTTTACCCCATCAAAGTATCACATAGATACGTATTTTTGTAAGATGATTAAGGTTATGAGTTTAGTAAGACTCAAGAAATGATTTGACATCTTTTGCCAGCATGCGAGCAAGCACTCAGAGGATGTTGATATAAGAATTTTACCATAAACTGTACCCAAGCTTCATTTACAGGTGTTGTCAATTAAGTGTTTGCTGTTGGATACCTTTGGTACTCCTGCTGGCTGTAAAACAGAAATAACACATTGGATTACAGGCACATCTTTGGTTGCAGTACAATCATTTTTATCATACATTCCTTGAGTCTTTGCTTTTTTGCCAACGATACTTTTTTTGCATTTATCTTCACAGTAAAAGAAAGAAAAGCTATGGTCCTGTTTTATAATCATCTGTATTGATTTGTAACTAAATGTTCTTTAGACTTTTGGTAGAAAAGATTTTTCTTAAATAGCAGTTTTAAGTATCTTATTGGAACGTTCACTGTAGCCATTAACCAGAACCTGCTTTTCTGAGGTCTGATGACAGTAGTATTCAAGTGAATCCAGGGTCATCCTTTGGGAGGTTTTCAATCAAATGTATGCTGTGTGATTAAATTATTTATTTCATGTACCTCTGTAGCAATAATTTGCAATGTGATAATTAGCTTTGTATTGTTCATAATTATAAAACCCTTTTAATTGTGATGTATGTAGCTTGAGATATTTAACGTTAATGTTTATGCATTGTATGTACGTTGATGAGGCATGAATAAAGCTTCGTGTTATCCCGGTTCTGTTCAGTGGGCTAAAGGCTATTTTATAGGGTTCCAGTAGATGGCAGCAGAGGATGGGCGGTGGGAGTTTCCATCTTTGCTCAGTTTTCAGGAGTTCTTGGCGATGTTTTTCTATTGGAAACCTTTAGAAATACGAAACACTTTTCATTGGGTGGCTGGTGACTGCTGTAATTCTGCCAGTGTCTATTGCTGATGACCTGGTTTGAGGCAGAGATGACGTGACCTGTAGAATAAATTCCATTAATATCATTAACAGGATTATTAATCCCTATTTGTGTTAATACTCTAATTACTGTAACTTATTGTCCTTTTAATCTGATAGAGGAAATGGCTTTTGCTTCTATTCCTAAAACTCATCTACATTATTGCATTAGTTCCTTATTTTGCACAGGCCTCGTTGATGTGTTAAAACTTCTGTACCTAGTGACAAAGTTGTGATCGTGCAGCAGGCGTGGTGTTATGAGAAAAGTAACGTGCTGGAAGAAATCTTGCTAACTATTGCACAGTGAACCCTTAAGCTTTTTATAGTTGTTCTGGATTATGAATTGAAAATATTGAAAAATTTAGCTTGTTTCAAGCCGATACTTCTGGGTGGGGTTTGTTTTGATGTTTTGTGGGTGGTTTTTTTTTTTTGGTTTGTTTTTTTATAACTTAAAGGTTATTTTGCAGAAGTTTGGTAGTTTTGATTTATTACTGATTACTGCAAGATTGTTCTCCTTTCTAGGTTTTTCATATGCTTCACATTGAGAACACTATTGAAAATTATTTTGTTCCTTGGCGCTGTTAATAAGATTCCGGAGACTATGTGGGTGCCTTCATCAGTTTGGAGGTTCACTCTTTTTCGTTTTCAAACTTTAGGAGCAAACACAAATCACTACTTTTTTTTTTTTCCATGTATAGTATTTGTAAATCTAGAGATACAGTATTTCTTCAAAGGTTTCTTTGATAAACAGTGACTGTTAAACTTAAGTACTACACTACACTTACGAATTTTTAGTCTGAGACACTGCAGTACACTTTTTATTGTTTTTTTTCTTGAGTGCTTAAGCACATGGTTTCTCAGCATGTGAAACAATTTCACATTTAGTCTGAGTAGTTTGCACAGACAGTCGATTTTTGTGTATCTCCACTGGTGGTGACAGCCAGGGCCAACATAACAGTGAATGGGGAGCAGGCTACAGGTAGAGGAAACTGTTCTGTACACATACAGCTTATTAGTGTTCCATGTCCACCTGTCTTGCTTTAGTTAGTAGAAGAATAATCAAGTGTGAAAGAAGCCAGTGCAAGTGGATTTTGATGTCTGTAGTTGTGAGGTTTGTCAATTAATAAGCCTGAGATTGTAATAATTAAAGCAATGAGTGTGGTTTTATTCAGCTGCTACATTCGGAAATTGAAATTTTTATTTTGGTTCACCTAAGTTAGTATTTATTGGACTCTTGTATTTTTTGCCTCTTTTTAGCATAAAACCTATCTGGAGAATGGACTTTCAGAGTGAAGGAAAGCTTAATGCCTGAAGAAGTACTGCACTTAATTTGAATGCAGTATCTTTGTCAAGCTCTGGTCATGCAGTGTAAAAATCTGTAGATCTTTGGTAAAGTTTGCAGCTGACAGAATGGCTGAACCAGGATGCCAGTGCTTGAATTGACAGGTTAACTGCCCAACAACTGGGAACAGTTAATGAAATAGTCAAAAGGAGATCATAAGGTCACATTTATTAGGTCAGGTCCAAGATATGTCTGTCCCAGCTAACCAGTACTCTGTATGTCACTGCCTGTTTAGAGAGGTGGAAGGAATAGTACAAGTACTCCTTAAGTCTATTTACGTGCCTTCGCTAGTTCGCAGCCTGGGGACTTTTAAAAACCAGAGTTCAACATCCTTGGAGTTTCTTGTCAGTGAGTTTAACCGATTTCTTCCTTAAATCCTCGTAAGTTTTAGTAACTTCTTGTCACAGAGCAATTCCAGGATTTAAGTATCTGTTTTGTAAAAAAGGATCAAATTAGTTTGTTGTTTTTAAGTTTCATTTGTTGCCTCCAGTTTCTTACAGCAGGAAATCATGTGAGTGATCGTCCCTCTTCACTTGTTTGTACCTTTTGTACCCTCTGTTAAACTTTTTTAAATGTGTGTTATAATGCAGGTAAATGCAGTGCAGTGAGTCTAGAAAAGATAAGTAAGTTCACTGTTATGGAGGAGGTGGTGGTGTCCTGAAGGCAGTGATTTGAGGATTTAGGGACTGGCATAGCTCTATAGCAGTGCTCCTGATCTAGATAACATGAATCTTGGATGAGTAAAAAGGGTGTTGAGCAGAAGTGGGTGTCAGAAGTTATCCTGTGATAAAACATACTTCAGTATTTTCTTTCATGCTAAAAATGTTAGACTAAAAATGTGTTTCAAAACTATGCTTCAGAACATATTTTGGAAGAGTTCTATTGCATGTAAATGTTTTTGTGTTTTTCCCAATTCTGGCATATGGACAACACTGGTCACTGCTTACTACACTGTGATAGAATTGAAATGCAGTGGCAGAGGTCTTGACAGTAGGTTGTGTACTTCCTTGAATGATTTGATTAAACTCTTAAGCTAATTACTTTTGTGCCACCTTCGGTTCTGTAGGTAATATGGAGCAGTGAAACTAAGGCAAATTGTTGGGCTCTTTCAGGTCAAATATTTCAGTTTTCAGAATGTCATTGTCTCTTAATTAGTTGTACCGTATTTTGAAAAATATACCTTGGGTCTGAGATTAAGGTTAGATGATCCCTTGTAAATAGTCAATTTCTGTGAAACTGGAGTTACTTTGTCTGCCTCACTGTATTTACTGGCCTGTGTCTTTATGTAGGCCATCTTGAGGATATTCCACTGGATTAGGTGGTAGATCAGTCACACCAGAGAGGAATGTTAGATACTTCTGTTAGAAGACTCAGCTGAGTAACTTTTTGAAGTGTGTTACATGATTAGTATTTTGAAATACTTATTATTAATCTTTGCTGTAGATGCTTTATGTTTGGATTATGGAAAGGTGCAGTGTTACTTCCATGTTCAGTCTTTTGTTTCAGAAGTATCCTCTTTGTTTTTTTTTTTTTAAAATGTACATATGAAGGTTGAAAGAGGGGGAAAAAATCAGCAGGAGGT
Source organism: Thinocorus orbignyianus (assembly GCA_013400375.1). Lineage (NCBI taxonomy): Eukaryota > Metazoa > Chordata > Aves > Ciconiiformes > Thinocoridae > Thinocorus > Thinocorus orbignyianus. The sequence continues at coordinate 336,821 of VXBW01002380.1, read as the reverse complement.
CTTTGTTTGTTGGAGTCTATTCAGGCATGCTAAGAACATCTGTGTAAAAGTGATACAGTCAGCTCCATACCATTTGTAGAATTCTTTGTGTTGACAGATTGTAGTACAGTACATTATGATGGCTGCCTGGTGCTAACAGCAAGTACAGATAGGAAATAGTATGCATGCTTATTTTCATGAAATTATATGCACTCAGAATTATGTTCTTGTGTTTCTTTAAACAGTAAAATTTCTTAAGGCTTCAGGTGAGCTTGTTGTCCTGTTCTGGAAAAGTCAATGGCTTACACTTGGAGATTTTTATATGTATAAAAATACTCTCTTGTCAGAGTGGGCAAGCCTGTCTAGTTTTACTTTTATGCATCCTCTGTTCATGGTGTTTTCCTTCTCTCTGTTACTTCCCTGTGAGGCTTAATTTGACAGGCTTTCTTTGTATTTTCCGAAAGCTGGTGTCAGTTGGTATCAGGAAGCAGTTTTGGTCACTGGAATGCCAGCAGAGCTTTCTCCATAGACATAGACACATTCTAGTGTCTATGCTTCAGGAAGACAGTGGATTGTACTTGTTCTGCAGATGCACAACACTGTTCTAGTGCTTTGAATTTGAGTGTTTATTTAAGCAGAACTTTAACACGTGACTTCCAATGTTGAGGAAGACATTGATTCTTTTGCCAGACTTGATTACAAGATATAAAGATGTCATGAAGTGATATCGGTTCAGCTATCAAATACCAGTATCTTAGTGCAGTTAGTGAATTGGAGCTCCACTGATTTGGGTGGAATTTAATTTGTGCTAGATTGGAGAAAATTATTTTGTTTGACTGTAGCCTATATACAGAGTGCAGTGCAGTATGACAGCTTATAACCTTGACCTGAGGTCTCAATGTCAGTGAGTGTTTCTTGTGGCATTGGATAGAGAAAGCAGATGCCTGTGAGCTGTGCGTGTTATTAAAGGGTGGACAGGTGCTCTTAATTTCTTCACTGACTTCTGACATACTCTACATTGGGCTTCTGCATTTAATTTTCTTAATTTAACTTGCGTTCAAATTCCAGCTGATGGAACAATAATCCCGAGTTATCCACTACTGGGGAAAAAAATAGGAACTTGATTTCAGTTAAGAGGTGCTTGGATGATGACAAAGACACATGGCTTCCCTAAGCACAGTGTCAGAATTGGTTTGTAACTGACAGTTTTGTATTTTGTTTGTAAGCACTTAAGAATTTAAGATAGATTACTTGGTAAGACTGCTCGCTTGCTTGCTTTCTTTATAAACATTTTTCTGCTCTTTTTTTAGACATGGACCGTGATTATGGGCATGGAGGCTATGGTGGCCCACGATCCATGGACTCTTACCTTAACCAATCCTATGGGATGGAGAGTCATGGAGGTGGAGGAGGTGGTGGTGGTGGTAACAGGTAAAATAATCCTTCAGTTGTCCCAAGAATTGATCGAATCCAGTTTAAGTTTAAATCGTTCTGTCTTTTAACTTAAGTGTTCCTGAGGCATGTTGTTACGATTTTATTTTATGAACACTTTGGTTCTGAGTCTTCATGTTTGAATACTGGCAAATACTAAACTGTAAGAGCTAGAATCTTGTAATAATCTGTGTTTTTGTGGAAAAGTTTGACAGTGAAACCATGCGTCTTTGAATGAAAATGGAAAAAGTTCTATTTTTGGGCAATGGCTAGCAATTTGTAGCTGATTGGCCTGACATACCATTTCTGACAGAGCAGACTAGGCCTAACTGGTTTAGTGCCTTACACTGAATCTATCAACATTCCGTTTTCAAGGAACATTTAGGGTATGTGTTCTTTGGTTTGAATGTGCAGTGCTCAAATGATCTTGGTATTGAATCTGAAAGTCATGTCCAGATTATTTCATTGGCAGGTACCAATTACACTCAAAACTGTGTGCATGTTCTGGGCTGCCTTGTAAGATGGATTGGTCTAAAAATAAAAATTCTCATGCAGTGGTCTTAAAGTTGTGTATTTAATGCTAGGGTACTACTACTGTTGCTCTTTCTGATAAAAACAGTAGGGATCAGCTGATTTGATTTAGGTCTTATTATTGTATTCAAAGAAGTATGCTTTTTCAGAGTAGAGATTCTATCTTGGAAGAAATAAAATGTGAAGAAAACTTAGATAATCTGATGATTTTCTTCTGTGTGCCCTTGAATTCCTGTCTGGCTGTAGCCAGACTACTGTATGATTCTTGTCTTATAGTCACTGTGGTGCCACTGGGCAAGGACAGTCCTAAGCAGGGAGGCTGGAGAAGGGTTGTGTTTTGCTGCATGGTTCTGTTAAACATTTTAGCGAAGTATAATTTGTTTAAAGATGAACATTAAGATTGACTTAAAAGTCTGAGCAGAGATTCAGGAATGAGCCGTACCTACCATATAGTAATCTGCATATGATTAAGGTCGAATGACTACTTGAACACCGAAATGTTGCTTGCCATGTAATGTTAATATTGTGCATGGACTCTTTCTGTAGATAGTGTCATTTTCTGTGTAGCTTTGGGTCTTCTGAGACTAACATTTAAAAATGAAGGCATTCAGTTTACTGTAGATACTGTTAGTAATTTGAGTCTGTTCTAGTTTATATTTTAGTAATCGAGGGGTTATCTTCCACAACTCCTGCTGAATCACCCTATTGTAACCCTGCAGGGACACTAATGTGTTTCCCTTCCAAGTGGTTAGAAATACTGATGATTTCTTGCCTGATCCCACACTCCCAAGGCAAAGCAAACTCTTGGTAAATAACTAAAATTTTCAGTTCCTTGTTACTCTGCGCTGAAATTCCAAGGACTGTTTTTGTGTCCACAGTGCATGTATTGGGATAGACTGTCCTGAGTTGCTGGACTTAATGGTCTGCAAGTGAAAAATGGGAAAGCTGAAGGTTATGAGCTCTGATTGGGAGACTGAACTTTACAGGGAAGAAAATTTCCAAAGAGTACAAATATGAATGGAAGAGCATGTGTATTTTTCCTTTAAAATGAGAAATACGGGATGTTTAAAACTCACAAATATGCCACTAAAAAATAAAAAAAAATATTTTTTTTTTCCTCAGTTCAGAACTAAGCCACCTTTTAAATGCTGTTTAACTGTTAGAATGTGAGGGCTTGATTTTGTAGAAAGGAGAGTTTGACTAGCCTATGAATGTCTGCAGGTGATTATTTTTATGAGACTAGGGCTGGGCTCTATTAATGTTTTAGTAAATAAGTGTCGCTGAAAATTTTAAGTTAACAAAGTTCAGGCTTACTGGACTTTAGAATTGTTTGTAGCAAAAATGACTCAGATAGCTTTCTATCTGGTCATAGTGTGGTTTGCCCAGCCCTAATCAAGATTAAACAATAACACAACTGTACGGACCAGTATAGTAATAAATTGATTTTAGTTGATAAATGTCAACTGATAACTTGTCTTTTGAAATGTATAACATTAGTAAGCTTACTTTTTTTTCTCCTCACTGTGCAACTTTTCCAGGTTTGGACCTTATGAGTCTTACGACTCCGGGTCTTCTCTGGGTGGGCGAGATCTGTACAGATCTGGCTATGGTTATAATGAACCCGAACAAAGCCGCTTCGGAGGTAGTTATGGTGGTCGATTTGACAACTCCTACCGGAATAGCCTTGACTCTTTCGGAGGTAGAAACCAGGGCGGGTCTAGCTGGGAAGCACCTTACTCCCGTTCAAAATTGAGGCCTGGGTTTATGGAGGACAGAGGAAGAGAGAGTTACTCTTCCTACAGCAGTTTTTCTTCACCCCATATGAAGCCTGCACCTGTAGGCTCTCGGGGGAGAGGAACGCCTGCTTATCCTGAAAGTGGATTTGGAAGCAGAAACTATGATGCTTTTGGAGGACCATCAACAGGCAGAGGCCGAGGCCGAGGAGTAAGTACAGAATCTTCTCAGATTCTTTTCACTAGACACTCTTTTAAACCCTTTCAAGACCACTGCTTTAAAATAAATGCACTGTTCAGTACAGTGTGGGTTTTTTTGTTCAAGCAAACTGTCATGGTTGACAATGTTGTTTACCCCCTTGAAGCTGTCTTCAAGTAGAACCCAGTTCCTCTTTCTGTTGAAAGTAATGAGTAATAGAAGACTAGTTGATAAGGTTTGTTAAATCTCTCCTTTTATTTGAAAGGTGAAGATAAAGTAATAGGTTTGGTCTAAAAGGGATTAAAAGGACTTGCATTTTTCCTTGTAAACACTGGCATCTTTGCTGCTGGTGGGGAAGATCTTCAATATTGTAAAAAGTTTAATTCAAAGCCTTCTGAAGTTTTGAGTAGGTTAAAGGTGCAATGTATAAGTAAAAAACAAAACCTAGGTTGTGAATGTTAGAGTAGCTTTTGTTTCCTGTAGAGGTAAAAGTTTAGCTGATTCTTTAGTACGTTGAACGCATGCTTTATCAAACATCAAGTCGTCATTTAAACCTAATTCTTACTCTGACTTGTGTATTGGAAGGGTGATGGGGAGGAAATGGCAAAGGTGGGTGGTTAGCAGTTACAGTGATTCTTTTTCTGAATTAAAGCTTGGTTAAAGGGGCATCATCAACTTGAAATCGGGTCCTTTCACAGAGTTAGGATTAGTTTCCATATAGTGTGCCTAGTTCTGTTACTTGTGTTCTTTTTGTTTTGAGGATTTATGTTCTAACTTCTTTTCAGTGGATTACTGTCCAGTGTAGGATGTAAAAAATGTTATGTCCAAGAAACAGCAAGATTAACAGTACGCAAAATAGTGCATCACAGTTTGGAGAAGTAATGCTTGATGTTAAATGAGATAGGGGAAAAAAAATACAGCAGAAGAGAATAAAAAAAAAATCCTGACAGAAGTACTAACTTGGAGTTGATGGTGTCCCTTTATCTTGGTTTTAAAATCCCAGGTCTGATTATGCTTTATTTTTTTTAAGCACGAAGAGTTCAGTGAACACTTTTCTGCCTGTGCTTCTAGGTGTAACTTATCTTTTAAATTTCTTAAGAGTGACATATTTCTTTGGGAAGCAATTCTTTAATATTAAACTGTACAACTTGTTTGTAGCTTGAAGTGTAGAAGAAGATTATTTTTTACTGGGTCTTTTAAATGGCTGATTGTGTGGTGGTTTTGTTTGAGGGAGACTACTTCACAGCATTCCTGAGTACTGTAGTTGCCATATTAAAATTTTAGTTCAGATTTGCACATGGCTGCTAGCTAGCATGTAGCATGGTATGAGAAATAGATTCCAATCTTTTATGTTTCTGTGCTTGTGAAGCTGAAAGTGTTAGGTTCTTAAGCTTGGATGCCATCCTTTCAGAACTCATTTAGATCTGAAAGTTATGTGCAGTTACAACCAAGTAACCTTTTTTTTTCCGTTTTGCTGTTGAAATTTATCTTTTTGGTCATTAAGGTAATAAAGGAGAATGTAAAGGCTAAACTACTTAACATGTAAAATGCATTGCACCTTTAATAGATAGACTGTCCGTTTAAAAAATAAAGTTCTTGAAATTATCCAAGTATGTACTTCATGTCAAATATGTGCGTATGGTATAAATGTACAAGCTAGGTAGTTCTTTAACTATCTCAACTAAATAAATCAACATGGAGATCTTGTGCATGGACCTTCTGATAAAGAAAAGTGCCTGCTTTGGTACATTCTGTCCGTCATTTAAAATTTGCTTAAAAACAAAAAAGTGTCATACTTTCACGAAGTATGTTACCTTCTTTTGACTTTGATAACTTTTAACTAATTCTCTTCTCATGGCAATACAAATATTTCTGCTTATCCAGTCACCTGTCCAGTCAGTGGGCTCTATTTTTTCTTTATTAATCAAATAATGGAGTTAATATTAAGAAGTATGTTAGTACTTCTGAAAACATTGCAGCTACCTAAATTCTCCCTCTTCAGATTACTCATTTATTCCATGCATTCTGAGAGCCAGCTTTCATAAAGAAGTGTCCACAAATGACTCTACAGAATTTTAGAAATTATAGAAAGGTTTAATCTTCGAACTGAGTTTTCATTCCTGTTGCTGCTGTATTTTTGTATTACTTCCTCAAGGCCCAACTTTTAAATTATGAAGTTACTGAAGTCAGTGGAAAGATAAATAATGAAAAAAAAAAAACCCAAAAGGAACAGCCTTCCTTCAATTACTCACTGTTACACACTGGACAACTTTCTTCAGTCAGTTTTCAAATCACTGCTGATCGTTTGTCATAAAGAAGATTTTTTTGTGTTTTTTGTTTTTTGTCTTTTGGGTTTTTTTTAAATGACTGCTGACTAAAGTGTTGAAAACTGGATTAGTTAGCTCTGTTTTTTTTGCCGGAGGGAGAAGTCACACATCTAGAGAATCTGAAGAGAGGAGCCAAGATGTTAGGCTGATGTATGATCTCTGATGGATGTGTTCATTGTCTGGACAATGATGCTGAATAAGCAGAAACACAGTTTATACATATGTATTCATTCTACTGGACAAACACCCACAAAGCCATTGCACAACACATCATCAAACTGGGAGCTTTAATTCCCCCTGCAGAAAAAATGCAGGTTTTACTTAGTTTACAGTTTTATTGTACCAAGTAATTGTTTTATTTCTGTTGATTTAATATACTAATACCATTCTCTTGATTTCACAAATTTTCAGCATATGGGAGACTTTGGAGGAATGCACAGACCTGGAATTGTTGTTGACTATCATAACAAACCCAGTCCTGCAGCAGTTGCTGCAAGAGGAATCAAACGAAAGATGATACCGCAGCCATATAATAAACCTGGTGGCACATTTATCAAGAAACCCAAAATGACAAAACCTATTTTGAAGCTGAGCCAGAAAAAATCTCCTAGTAAGTAACAAGTGCCAACATTCTTAAGTTAAAATTACTATTTTTTTTTTAATTCATTAGGATTTAGTTACTTTTAATATTCAGAAAGAAGGCTGTATGTGCTGTTTTGTAACACTTCACTTTGTATCTGTGAAGTACTCTGCAACATTTTGTGAATTTACTCTTCTAGCTCTTCTACTGCAAAGATAATTTTCTGAATGAAATTTTGGTTTGTTTAAATATGTACTGCTGCAGACCATTTCATTTAGACTTTATAATGATGCTTCCTGGAGGCAGTTGTCACCACTGAAAATAATTTCAGATCTCAGGTTGCCTAAAGTAACAATGCCTGAAAAATATTAAAATATGCAGTATGCAAAATATGCTCTTGCATTCTATGTTTCTGTAAGCCTTGACACTGCTGCCCAAACCTTAAAATATGCCCTTGCACAAATCTGGGACCTGCTGTCCAAACACCTTGACAGATATGAAATAGTGAGTCAACTACAGTGCAGCTAAAATAAAGGCATAAGATGTGGGTGAAGAGGAAAAGGGAGGCAAACTAAGAAAACAGTGAAAGTTGTTACAGAATAATTTATGAAAGACAAAGAGAGATTGCTCTTGTAAATGAAATTCCATAATAAGGATCAAAACTGGAAATACAGTGGATAACCTGGGAATATAAATTGCGAAGTGTTAGTAGTGCTTGGTTTGTTTAGCTTCCCTAAAGACATACTACTGCCCTGTTGTGTTTTTAACTCTAGGCAGCAACTAGAACATTGCAGCCACTTGCTTACTCTCCTCAGTTGGGATGGAAGAGAGAATCAGAAGAGTAAAAATGAGAAAAAAAAAAACCAACCCAAACTTGTGGGTTGAGATAAAGACAGTTTAATAAATAAAGCAAAAGCCCCTCATGCAAGCAGGGCAAAACAAGAAATTCACCCGCTGCTTCCCATTGTTAGGCAGGTGTTCAGCCATCTCCAGGAAAGCAGGGCTCTGTCATACATAACGGTTATTTGGGAAGACAGATGCTGTAACTTCAAACTTCCCACTTTCCTCCTCCTTCCTCCAGATTTATAAATGTCTCCTCATAACTTTTTGTGTACTCTCAGCCTCTTCGTTGGCAGGGCAGTGTGAGGAGCAAAGGCCTTGAGTGCTTAGCAACAGCCAAACAACACTATTCTCATTCCAGATACAAAACATAGCACTACATTAGCTGCTAGCAACAAAGTCAACCTTACACAGCTGAAACCATGACAGATAATTTTGATACTGCAGGCAAAGCTGCAGAAAAAAATAGCTAATGAGGTTTGAATAAATTACTTGCTTTGAGGGAATGTAAATGAGTATTATCAATGGCATGTCCGGCAGTCAAATTCTTTTTTGTGTATGTGTTTATAATTTCCACAGTAATTTGGGTCTGCAGTGTTTTATGTGGTTAGGTTTTAGATCACCCCTGAAAAATGTTTAAAATTACTTTAGCTTAAAGCTTGGAAAGTAAATCCACAGACTTGACAGGAACTTCCACTTGAAAATTTTATTTTTGATTTTGTAATCCTAGTTGTGCTAGTGTGTGTTACAGAACTGTTCCCTTAACTGTAAGTGTACTGTAAAAAATTTCAGGCACTGGGTGTATAGAACAACTTTTGCACAGGGAACATTATTGCTAAATTTATTAGCTTTGTTGTAATAAAATGGGTCTGTAAAGTGCACATCCAGGCGTCTCAGAGGTTTCCCTCTTAGCTCTTTCAGCAGTTTTGTAGGTTCTCCTTTTCTAAACTGCCTTCAGACAGAGCACTTCTAGTTTAATATCTGTTCCCCCTCATTGACCTTCACAATCCAGTGACCAATGTACTACATAATATTGAAGTTACTTTCAGAAGTGGGGTAGATGGCACCTATTGGAATGCACTTGTCATCAGCCTGTCCTGTGGCTTTGAGGATGGGGAGAAGAAACTATTGGGTGGCTTAGTATGATTTTGTGAAACTTGGTACTGCTTAGAGAATCTTTCAGTTCGTGTAGTTGAAAACTAAAAAGTGGGTGACGATTAGCAGAAAATTGGATGCAATCAGTATAAAATGATTGCATTGTAAAAATGAAGATATATCTCAAAATTGTATTGTCCTTTCAGCCTTGACTTTCTTGTTTTGTAGATACAGGTGATTACTTCTAGAATACCGTTTAGCTTGTATTTGTAAGGATCAATGATTTTATATTTAGTAGTAGTATTAAAATCGGATAAACTGTGGATGTAGACTGTCCTAGCTGCATAACAAGCTGATTTTTTTCCCCCCTGAATATCTGACTGCCTTAAAATGAATTGAGAGTGACAGTGCTTTTGCATTATTTATTTCTTCCTTGTTTTATGTTTATAGACATGAAGACATCTATGCAGGATTCTACTATAGAGGTAAAGATTCACAGAATTGGAAAATATTTGGGATTCTTTTAGAAGTCTGCACAGTATGCCTTAAGATGAGTAATTATTAAGCTAGAGTTATAAAAATTAAGCCTTTAACTATGTAAGTTTTTCTAAATTTAATTCTTTTGCTTCACTTTATCTAAAACTGTCTTACTTTGGTGACAGTCTGAAGTCTGTGCTGATTTCAGATGAAAGGTGTAGCTTGTGCATATAACCTGGAAAATTAATTTTAGAGTGTATTTGTAGACCCTACCTATTCTTGTAATGCACAGACAGCTGTCATATGAACACTTCTCGTGTTGTCATAGGTAGTCAGCTTGAATTCATACACCTATGACCTGCTTGGATGGGTTGAGAAAATAAGTACAAAATGACAGGGAGATTACTAAACAGCAATGAGGAAGAATGGATAAGACATAAGACACATCAAGGAGAGAGGGTAAATAAAATAAGAACCAGTGTTAACAGGTTTTTATCTGGTAGAGTGCAAAGATTAGTTCCCATCTTCAGAAATTTGTAACAATTTGCAAGAATGTGATTAGTGCGCTAAGGATGTGTGTATATGGTCATTCCACGTTAAAAGACTGGAATGTTATTTTCCTCCTTTTTGAATGGAGGTGTTGATGTGTTCTCAACTAAGTGTTTGAAAGTCTGATTTTGAAGTCAGAATACTTACGTGGAAGACAATGAGAATTTTGATCATGAAACTAATTCACAAAGACTTCAGGGCATTAAGGAGAAATGGATAGCTTGAAGTCTTTGTATACTGAGTCTAATTAGATACTCGATTTGCTTTCTTCCGTTGTCATATTTGATAAAAATAGCAAGTAACAGATTACGGAAAGTAATTTGCACTGTCTTTTCTGGATTTAGTGTGACTGTTTTATTGGCTTTTTTCTTACAAAATTTATGGATTTGACTTTTACTAGGAAATTGAAGTGGACACAAGTGGTGCAGTTGTTATATATGAAGACTTTACAAGAGATGCTTATGATCTGGGATATCAGACTTTTGGAGGTAAGTCAGTTTGCTTTGTCAGGTAAGGTATTGTATTTGTGTGACTGAGTGAATAGATTTAGTAAGTGTGTATGTATGACCTCTATTAGTTATTGAGTAGCATGACCTTTTCTTTTTAAAGAGTTCATTAATTTAGGCTGTAGAGAAGATTATTGTTTATAACATCCATCCATCACTTGTTTTGTTCTTTACATGCTTATTGTCTGTTATCTCTGTATGTTGTTGTTGTTTGACTTGTTTTTATTTTTGTGCATTTAATCTAAATAGTCTTCTAATACTTACTGCCACTCCATGGCTTAAATGTTGTTATCCCACCAGTTCCTCACCCATATCCTATTATTTATCCCACTAGCTGATCAACCTCACCCTTAAATCCTAGGTGAGTCAATTTATAAAAGCGGATTTAGTTAACTTGGAGAACTGCTCTCAAGAACATGGGTTCTATTTCATGTGCAGTCTTAATGGAACAGATTAATTATTAGTTTACATAAAATCAGTTAAAGTGTAAATTAACTGTAATGCTTTCAAACATATACACAAAGAAATGCAGTGTTAAGGCTGAAGGTATTTTTAGTCCTCTTTCCCTCATGTGCTGCTCTGTTACGTATGTAGTACATAAGGAGTGATGGAAATTTGTAGCCAACTGATTAGAGTTGCTTTTCTTGAAGTAGCAGTAATGGTTGTGTTTTTTATTTGTGTGGGTTTCTTCCATCTTTAAAAGCTTTTCTAAGTGTACTGAAGGAGCTTGGGAGCCTCAGTGGAGAGTCCCAGTTTATATCTAGATCAAGGCTACCATTCCCCAGCTTGTAACAGGATGAGCACTTGGATATGTGAGCTTGAGGACTAAGGTATAGGCTGTTTCACTCCACAGAATGTCATCCTAGATGATTTTTGCAGCAGTAAAACAAGTGATCCTTTGCATGTTTCTTGGGTTGGTGGTAAGACACTAAGTGAAATTTAGATCTTGAGATCAGTAATGAGGGTTGCTTCTGTGGGTGGTTGGTTTTTGTTTTCAAATTGAATTTGAAAAATACCTTCTGGTTAGGAGTTTTTGTCCTGTCTGGATCAGAGTAATTTTTGAACCTCTGCTACAAAATGAAAAACTTTGGGGTAACCAGGAATGAAGTGTATGCTGTTAGTCAGTGGAAATATTTTCAGTACTCAGTGACACTTCTAGAGCCATGGAGCTTTTTGCAAGTCTTTTTGTTTCATTTGGATTTTGTTGGTGGTTTTTTTTTTTTTTTTTCATTATGCTTCTGCATGTTCCTTTCTGTTCCTGTTTGGGTGGAGGGAGATTTCATGGAGGCTGACCACTTTCCTAAGGTTGAACTGCAGAGGAAAATTAAGTGATCATCTTTTTCCTGCTCTGAAGCCACTCACTGAATAATATTCCAATTATTTCACTTTGTCCGTAGGCTTTTAAAGCTGACATAAGGAAGGCAAACAAGCACACTTGTACAAAAATGTCAGTGTCCTTACAAGTCTTTAATGTTGCAGGACTAATTTCTGGTAGTTTGTTTGGACTCTTACTAACATGCCAGGTGATAATTCAATGAAGTTCTTTGAAGGTGTGGTTGGGTTTTTGTTGTGTGGCGTTTTTTGGTTGGCTCACCCTTCCCCTAGCTGGATTTTCCTTTACTAGCTTATTTCTTCAGCTGAAAATCTTCAGAAGATTTTTCTGTGAAATGAAGTGAAGTCTGCTGGGGGAAAATAATGAAGTTGTTGAAGTTCAGGCTGGGTACCTTCATACCTTAATGAAACACTGCCTTGTCTCCTTTATGAAAACCTTTGTTTTGTTTTGTTTTTGAAAGCTGCCTTGTTAGCAGAAGCGAATGACTTTAGATAATTTCTTTTTATGTAAGAGGATTGTAGCAATGGTGCTCTAAAATCATGGAGGATTTTAAATAATGTGTTTCTCCCCACGCACCCCCAGTGCACTTTGCTGGTCATTTGATGCCTCTAATAACTAGGCACAACAGGGTAGGTTTTGCTTTATACTCACAGAAGTGAAGAAATTCGGTTAATCTCAGGTGTAAGCCCTTAAGTACTAAGTTTGCATTGTTGGAAGCAAATATTTAAATTGATTGTCTTTAAAGGAGAAAAACAAAGCAGAAGTTTTGCAGCTTTTAAATAAACCTTTGAACCACTTTGACATAGGGTCTTTCTCTGTATTTTGAGATGCTTGGGGAGGAGAGAGGGAAGACAGATATTTTTACAAGGTTGGATTTTGTTGGTGATTGTTTTGTTTGCTTGTTTTTTCTGGAATGTAACATTTTAAAGTCCTTCTGTTGTATGTTAAGATGGCAAAGGAGAAGGTAAAAGTGAGGAAGAAGAAAAGCGACGAATCGAGGCCAGAAGAGAGAAGCAAAGGCGTAGAAGGGAAAAAAACAGTGAAAAATATGGTGATGGATACAGGTTTGTGCTATAACTTCTGTCTTGTGTGGTGTTTTTCTTCCCCTTTTTCCTTCTGTAAGAATGTGTCGTCTTTCCTGGAAGAAAGCCCCTTTAGACTCTTCTTAGGAAAAATAAAATGCAATTGAAGAAACTAGAAAAATCCCCACCCCCTCAACCCTCCCACCCCCGAAACAAAGCCAGAAAATTAACTCAAACAAAAAAAAACAAAAAAACTTCAGACCAGAACCAACTACTCAAATTCTGTGGCTTAGAAGACTTCAGGTTTCACTGGAACTCTGCTTGAGAAGCAGCTTAGAATGGCACTGTTTTTGAAGTATTTATCTCTGTTAAATATACTCTTGCTGACTTAAGCTGTTAGAAATTGACTCTATTCTGGTTTTATATGTATGGTGAGCTACTTTCTAGCAGAAATAAGCAGGGAGTTCTCTAACTCATCTTAGTCTTGCCACAGCCAAGTGAGCTAATGGCCAGCACTGTACAAAACTGCAGTATATGGTCATGGCATTAGTGCCTTTTCCTCGTTATACTGAGGTGACCATATTTCCTTATAAAGATATTTTTTTTTTTTAATGGAAAGTGAGCTTTAAAAGAAGTCTTTGGACTATTTGTATTTAGGAAATCGTGGACTGACCTGACTATGAAAAGTACTACAAAAGGTGACACAAACTAGTGACCTGTGATACAGATGCTCACAAAACGTGGTTTTTAAATGGATGGCTTCTGATTTCAACAGTGTTCATCTTTTGCATAGATAATTCATTACTCTGAGATGGGCCTGGCTTATATTTAGGTCTTGTAGCAGTTACCCTTCATAATGGTAAAATACTGCAAATTTTTTTCTCTTTGGGCTTCTTTAAAGAGCTCTTTTCCAATTCCTTTTCTGATTTAAGTTTTTCAAGTCCTCATAGTTTTGAGGAGAGAGGGAAGATTGCTTCTTTAATAGTAACGTTATTTAATAAATGTCTTTTTTTAGAATGGCTTTTACTTGCTCGTTTTGCAAATTTCGGACATTTGAAGAAAAAGAAATTGAGGCACATCTGGAGAGTGCAGCTCACCAGGAAACATTGGATCATATCCAGAAGCAAACTAAGTTTGACAAAGTAGTGATGGAATTTCTTCATGTAAGACAACTGTTTTTGATCTATATAATGCTTTTACGTTGGAGTGTAGTTAACAATTTAACATTTATCTTCTTAAAAGGCTTAATTTATCGTCATTGTTTTGCAGACTTTTGGCACAGCATTTGTAACTACATTGAAGTGAATTCAGAGTCTATAAAATAGTGTTAATTAAAAGTAGGTTCCTTAAGAAGCAACGGCATTGCTGTTTATTACAGACCTATTTTGAGTAATATTTTAAGCATAGATTCCTATTGAAACATAAACAGTTGTACATCAAATGTTACAGGTTTTTTTCTGATTCTCTGTAGGAGTGTATGGTGAATAAATTCAAGAAGACAGCTATGCGCAAGCAACAGACAAGTAACCAGACAGAAAATGCTCAAGCAGCTGAAAAAGATATAATGGAAGGTAAAACTTGTTACGTGAGAGTGCATACTGTGGCATTCTGCTGCTCCTTTTCTCCTTTCATTCTTTGAATTTGGTAAAATGTTTGGATTAGAATTACTAGCTTTCATACCTTTTGTCTACTTGATTGGGATTCCTTGCTTCATTTCTGATACAATGTGGGATGTTAAGCACAGTGGGAGATAGCAAACCTTACTTACGTTTGCTGTCCAGGTAGCCTTGTCACAAAGTAAGGTAGTGTTGGGCTATGTGCTTGACAAACAGAATTACATGGGCTTTGCCACAGTCTTACTCAGTTCAGTGCATGAGGTGTGACAGCAGGTGCACACAGATAGTTTGAAAGGGTGTGTAATAAAGCAGTAAGGTAATAGTAGTTGAATATGATGGCAAGGATCTGGATAATGTAAGTGGGATAGTTGCTGTGGTTTTGAGGGACACTGGCAGAAGGAGGAGTCTGAGCACTTTTTTGGCTACCCAAGGGAAGTCTTGGCCTGAATTTATTATTTTTTTTTCCCCCTTGGCTGCCCTGCAGGCAGTTTTCTAGAGTGTTTTGTGTCCCTGCCTTGCTGTGCCATTCTCTTTCACTTTATCCTTTCCTTGAAGGCTTTAAAAAGACGTACTGGAGCCAGAGGGGACATCTTTTGAGTACCTTTACTTTTGGCAATAACTGCATTTGAATATTACCTTAATTCTATTTTAAATGCTAAAAGCTACTTAAAAACAGGTATAGCCAACATCTTAATCTCCCAAATTCTTTTTTGTACTTTCCTTAAGTATTGGAGAGCTTGTTTGCCTTTATGATCAGAATGTTCTGTTGGCCAGCTCATATCTAAATTTGCAAGCATAACTGGATTAATGTACTTCTTCCTGGTGATGAGTGGAGGCAAGGAAATAAACTTCTATTTCTGAGGGATAAAGTAAATCCAGCTGTTTCGGTGAAGCTTTGTTTATTGCATCGCCTGCCGTAATATTAAGGATATTAGTTATTGTTGATTTTAAAATAAATGGCATTTTTGTACATGAAATAGAAATATACAGCCGTCAAATTGAACTCTTTTCCTCTATTTGGGTCAGTAGGTGTTCACATATCATAACCTCAGAAAGCAAACATAATTGCCTGAGGTCTTATATATGCATATATATATTTATATAGTTTGGGGAGAGGAGGAGTTGGAGTATCCAAGTGAAAAACTTTCTCCTTCAACATTGCCTTCGGACAG
Organism: Thinocorus orbignyianus; assembly: GCA_013400375.1. NCBI lineage: Eukaryota > Metazoa > Chordata > Aves > Ciconiiformes > Thinocoridae > Thinocorus > Thinocorus orbignyianus. The sequence continues at coordinate 321,431 of VXBW01002380.1, read as the reverse complement.
CCTGATTTTGATGCCTGAATTTGGGCCAATATTCCCCTGGGGTTCAGTCTGACATGTTTAACAACTGAGAGGTGTAATTTCATGGTATAAACCAGCCAATCTGCTCTTCCACTTACCTAGAATAACAGATTTTGTGTTAACGATTGATTGCTGCTTCTTTGGCAGGGGTTACTGCTGATGACCACATGATGAAAGTTGAGACTGTTCACTGCAGTGCTTGCAGTGTGTATGTTCCAGCATTACACAGTTCTGTTCAACAGCACTTAAAATCTCCTGATCATACAAAAGGAAAACAGGTAAGGGATGAAAAATTATTTAAGAAAAAAAAAGGCAAGCATTATCAAATAATAGGTGAGAAACGTTGCAGTACTCAGTGCAAGGAATTTCTAAGTTCTTGATGGTATTAACTTGTTCTGTAGAAAGGTGGAATCTCTTTGTTACACTTTGTAAACATAATGTCTCAATAAATAGCCAATGCTTAAGCACCCCCAGTCAATGAGATGCTGGTATGCTTATTAGCTGACAGTAGTAAGTCCTGAGGTTACTAGGAATGATCTTCATATTTTATGGGAATTCTTTTTTTTACTGCCATTAAGAGTTGGAAGGATTTTATTATTCAAGTTGCAAAACTTAGTATGTATGTTATGTTTCCAGACGGATAACAAACCTATTGTCTTTTTTTTTTCTTTTTGTTGGCTGTTACCTTTTTAATTTGAAGGAGGGTGGGAGCAGCTTATAATTAGCAGTAGTATGAAATTGGTCCCTGCTACTATTTATAATGATAAATTTTTTTGGTTGGCAGAAGGATTAAAAGAGTAGTATGAGTGGAAATAATCACAGTTATTGTAGTAAGCAAGAATGCCAAAGTACTGTTTTGTTTATATATGAGCTTCTGTGATTATGGAATATCATAGAATGGTTTTGGTTGGAAGGGAACCTTTAGAAGGTCATCTAGTCCAACCCTCCCGCAGTGAGTGGGGCCATCTTCCACAATATTAGGCTGTGATGGGAAAGCGTGCATGTTGCCTGAGAACAGGTAACTATGGTTGTAGACAGATGCATGGTAGTAGTTCATTATGTAAGCAAGATGTAAAAGTATCTTTTGGTTAATATATGCAAAAAACTATAGATGCAACCAAACCTAATTGAGTTTATTGTTTCGTTTGGACATAAATGCTAAGAATGAGCATTTTATGCTGCAATACATTCATTATTTTCATTACAGAAGTTGACCATGAATTCACATTTGTGTGACAATTGTAATAGATGTATGATAATTAAATTAATTTTCACTGTAAAATTTATTTCCTAGGCTTACAGAGAACAAATAAAAAGGGAGAGTGTTCTTACTGCTACCAGTATCTTGAATAATCCTATAGTCAAGGCACGATATGAGCTGTATGTGAAGGTAAGGTGCAGATGGGGGGAAAAAAACCACCTGTGACATTTGCTATGCCACTGTTTCCTCTGTGCTGATGGAGTTTACCCCCAGTGCTCTGTCTTCCAGTTCTGCCTTCTGGGCAGCGTGCAGATTGAATATATTTTTGATGTATTTTGCCAGTCTCAGATAACTTCATTTGCAGAAAAAATTACCATCTTCAGATTTACCAACTTTTGGTTTTGTTTTACCATTTACATGCGTATGCGATCAATTTTTTTAACTAGATCCTCTTATAAAAATGAACAAGCTTTAGGAAAGCATTAGTGGTGTCTTGAACTCTGCACGATACTAACCGTAGAACACAAGACACTTCAAAGATGAGTCAGTCTTTGTTCAGAAAGAAAGGTTCCAGCATGTGGCTTTGTACTAAAGTATAGTGCATGCACTATTCAGCTGCTTGTCACTGCATAGAATTTTTTGGATTTATGGCAGTGTACAATAAAACAAACCTTAGAACAGTAGTTGTCATGATCAGAGAATTTGGAAGGCATGGCAGCCTGTGTTGCAGATAATGTGGCCTGAGAAATGTGCTGTTGTGGTTTCAGCCAAACTTACCAAAATCAAATTGACAGATGGCCCTTCCTCCACAGAAAAAAGGAGAGGAAAGGATTTAAGACAATGAAATAAACTACTTTAATGAACTATTGATACTAAGATTAAAGTAAGAAGAAAATAATGAAATAAATACAGTATATACAAAACCATATCAGGCTCTCAGGATGACTGTCATGTCACCAGCAGGCATCAGGAAAAGTCTCAGACTGGACTCGGTGATCAACAGGAGCTGGATTCCAGATCTGGAGTCAGGAATGCTTGGGTCAGGGTCAAAGGCAGGTGAACAGGCAAGGTCCTCCTTGAACGTCAGCCATCGAAGAAAGAGTTTACCCTTTGATCCCTCAGCTTTTATACTGATCATGATGCGGATGGGATGGAATACCTTGTTGGTCAGTTTTTGGGTCACCTGTCATGTCCACTCCTCCTTGCAGGTGTGACCCCTCAACACTTTTCTGCTTTTGACCCTCCAATGGGGCAATTAACGAAATTACCTGACCTTGGTTGTTATAGCAATAAGTATAAGCAAGGGCCTCTCTGCATACCATTCCTTGGTGTAATCAGGTCTTATCACTGTGAGAGTGAACAGTTACTCGAACGATGTGCTGTTAATTTCAGAGTTTAGTTAGAAGAGACCCAGCTAAAAAGGTAAAATTGTAAAACAGAAAATTGGTTCATTCTACCTCAAATCAGGACATGTGAATTAATTTTAGCAAAATGTGGAGGTTTTTCCTTTTGGGCCAGCGAAGCGACTTTTTCTGTAGTGCCATTGTTAGCTATTTCTGCTAGTTACTTTTAATTAGTTTATAATTTTGCCTGTGCCCGAACAATAGACTCCTTCAGACTAAGCGGTAGTGTCTTGCAGAAACATGACAAGGTATGAGTTAATGCAGAAGTTAACTGTCATTTAAAATGTCAACTTAGTCATGTCCTGCAAAATTATGCATGGTGGGTCCATGAATCAAAGAACTGTTCTCTATCTGTTAAGAAAAGGTAGGAAAATACCAGCTATTGCAGCCTGGAATATCTGCATGTATTGCCAGCCATCTCTGCTGCTGCTCCTTGTGGGTTGGTATGTGTGTGCATTGTCCCCTACAGCCCCCTGGTGGGCGACTGCTGAAAGGGAATGGAAATTTTGCCATTCAGGAGTTGAAAAACTGAGGAAGATAAAATTTGAGATTGTCTTCTCAAGGAGACCACTGATATTTTCAGAATGCCTAGCGTTGGTATTGGATTGAGTTTAATACACTTTCAGCAGCACCTGCTCGCTGAGGTGTGCCTGGCTTCTGGTTATGCAAATCCCTGTCATCATTATCCAAATGTATAAATAACCTGCAGGCTGAAGGACTCCAGTTTCATCATATGGCATGTGATGAAATGGAGCACGCGATGCATGCATTTGGTGCTTGGAATCTTCCAGGAGGGTAGGAAATCCTTGTTACAGCTGAAAACAGCTTCCTTTGAGATGAAGGGCAGATGGGCTTGGGGAAACAACCCTCCACACCTCACAACCAAAAACCTCCGAACAAAGAAAAAGTCCAGAAAAAACTCAGCCAAAACCGAACCAACCAAAAGAACCCAAACCCAGTGCTGTTCTGGAAGGTGGTGTCTGTCCTGCATGTGCAGTGTGGAAAGAGGAAATTCAGAGCAGGGCAGACCTGCAGGGCTGTTGCATAGATCTGTACCAAGTCTCACAGGCAGGTCATCAGCATCACAAACACCTTTGCCTCAAACAAACAACATTGCAGATCAGCAACTCCTTTATTTTTATGCATAGCTATTGATACAGTTTGACATGAGCCAAAATATAAAGTTGAATTAGGAAAAGTGTTTGGTTTTTCTGTTGGGGCCAGTACTACAACCATACCCTGCTGAAAGTTGTAGTCACATCCATCTCTTTACCACAACTGGTATTTGGGACCTACCCTCTCTCATTGTCGTTTTGTGTGAGAAATTCTGCTTAAGCCATTTTGATTGCCCCATGGAGCTACTGAGTAGCTGCATGGAGGATGACAATTTAATGTAATTCGGGTTGATTGGCCAGCTGACACCTGGCAGCAGATAATCAATTTTGAGGATATTTGCTGTATGCTGTACTGTCTTAACACTTTTCGAGGTCAAAGGCTCTGACTAAGGTTTGACTGAAAATGAGGGAGTGGATCATGACTTCTGGAGTAAGCTAATTGACAAGCAATCATAACCTCTGTCTTACTTGGGAAACCTCAGCCACTTCTTTTGAGTAAAATGTCATTCTATCTATGTCTTACTCCTCTACCCAATGCTTAATGGAAAATCTCTTTTGCCCTTTGATTTGATCTTCTCTCCAACTAGGCACTGCTCTAAATGTTGTTTGTGGTATGTGCAAAAGGGGAAAAAAAAGCAAATAGATTAATTTTAAACCAACTTACAGTTTCGAATGTGGTGTTCTATGTGCTTCTATATGGAGTTGAACTAAAATAATCCCTTTTGTTGCATGTGGGATTTTTGTTTATTTCAAGCCATTTGCAATTAATGTCCCAGCTTCAGTAAATTAGATGATGTGGCTTTAGAAGGGCTCATGGTGTTCCTTATAAAGGCTCTGATCTTTGTTATGCTTCTCATTAGTTACTAGAGTTACAAATGGAAAAGAAAGAGTTCCAGGTAGGGCTTGACCGCAACTGTTAGTGCTACAGCCAGGGATGTGAGCATCAAGAATCATAATGGTGGAGAACAGCCTTTCTTAAAGGTGGCCTTCTTAATTTACTAATGCATTTTCCTTGGGTCTGTTGTCATGTGTACTGTTCTTCCAGTCTTCTGCTGGACTCCACTGTCATTTTCTGTATTGTGTCTCTGTCATGAAATGTTGCTTCTGTTCCCTGCACTGCTGCTTTGGAGCTGATGTCTGTGTTGTTGGAAATTTCTCTGCTCAGTTTCGAGAAAACTGCTGTAGCAGAACTGAGGTTTCTGGTTGTCAAAACTTGCATGTGATCTTCATGATCCTAATGGTGCTTGTGACTATCCTCTGCACTGTTGTATTCCATGATTATTTTTTTTTTCAATTCCTGTATTTGAAAATCCAATTTAGTGCTTAAATTAATATTGTGGTGTTTGTATCCTGTCCTTTCCATGCAAAGAACCTGTCCTCTCAATCTCATTTGAGATCTTCATCATAGATCTTCTAATCAAAGAACCTTGAAAGGTTTCTTACCTTGGCCATTCTTTTGAAGAGCACAGTATTGGTTTTGTGTGGTACCCTTTTATGCTTCAAATCTATTCTTTGTATACTTTTTTAAAGTTCTTATCTCCTTGGTCTCCTATATCCATACTGTAAAAAGAGGGACAGGGAGAGATATCCACCACAATCCACCCGCTGGCCACTCTAAAACAATCATCTTACAAGTTTCATGAACCTGTAGTTAAGTCCCTTTATAGTAAGGAGAGGGAAAAAAAAAAGGCCTTTTTATTTCTTAGGCAAAAAGTTACCACTTGATGAAGTCATGACTATCTCTAATTTTGGACCATTTAGAGTTTCCTAGATAAAATAATGTCTGTGATAAAAAGCTACTTGGATGTTGCTCAAGAGAAGCATCATAGAGGTTGACACTTTATATTGCTATATCCCAGGATTGTCTGGTCACATGTATTAGTGAGGACGNTCAAGAGAAGCATCATAGAGGTTGCTATATCCCAGGATTGTCTGATCACATGTATTAGTGAGGACATTCTAAAATTCATCAGCTAGGTAGGCAGATTGGTTTTTTAGGTCAAGTTTTACGGAGCATGGTTTCTGGGGACATTTGAATCCCAAAGCTTTGGTTCTAAATACCAGTTCACAGTCTTAAGCTTTCTCTGCAGTTTAAATATTCCAGAGACAGGGAACCCAAAAAATGCATCTCTTGGGAATAAACTACTTACCTGCTTGTGTTTTTATGCTCTGTAGGCATCATAAAGTCTTTCTGCAGCAGTTCAGTGGTGTGCCTGTGTTAGTGTTTTTTGTGGTGTTTTTTTTTGTTTTGTTTTTTAAAGCCATCTGGGAAGATGGGACCAGTGTGGCTGTCAAAATCAACTAGCATCAGAATTAGCTCTGGATGCCTCTGATGCAACATCACTGGAAGAGACTGTAGTCGTTAGGATCTTCCCCTTGAGGGCAGTAACTTTTTCCTTAGTTTGAGAACTTGAAAAGTGCATTTTTCTCTGAAAAAAATTGGGGAGGGCAGCTTTTGTTGTTTGGTGGGCTTTTTTTGTTTTGTTTTTATTGTATAGAGATCTGTTCAGCCATAAATAGTGTGCTGAATCCAGTTCTGCCAGGTTAGGCAGAAAAACATACTGTCTCTATAGGAACGAAGCATAACAACTTTCTGTAGCTTGTCCCCAAGAGTCAGGGACAGTCAGAAGTGAGTGTGGGAAATAGTCCCTTTTAGAAGTACGCTCTTTAGACTACAATTCATCATTATGCCTAGCCTGGAAAGGAGAGGATTTTAATCTTTCCTTTTCTATCAGACGTATAAAAGGGCTTCTGCTATTTTTGTAAACTGTTTACAGAGGAAGACCACCTTTTGTTTTATTTTGTTACGAAACAGTGGTCTCTATTAGGCCATGTGAAATTCTTAATGTACCTGTCTTCCCTCTGTAATATCTACTGATAAGCATGTATTCGAAGCAAACCAGATGAAGTATGTTTAACTCAGTAATTAGCTTATTTCTGTCTATCTTTGGAAATCCTTGTTCCTGTGCCCTAAATATGAGGAAAATGGCACTAGAAGCTCTGCAGTCCAGGAGATCTTTCATACTTCTATCTAAAAAGGAAAGTAGATGAATACAGTTTTGGGGAGTTGCACAAATTCTTGTTGAATTAAGGTTTGGGTGCTCAGTCTCATATTTCACAATGCATTCCATTAATGTTGGAATTGAATTGTTTTGGGTGTATGCTTTTCTATTACATTTTGTTTTTTTAAGAAACTATTTACTGAGTTTAAATAAAAGTTAGATAAAGTTAAAATAATATTAAATATTTTTGGCATTTCAGTGTTGGACACTGTTACCTACTCAGTGGAATACTCCTTGGTGTTCTGTAACCACATGGTGCTTGATAGTAATAGTGGATCATCTAAAAGTGGTCAAGTTTTAACTGAGATAAAGGGTTTTCTTGTTTTCATAGGGCTCTGGTGAGTTATGATACCAGCTTTCTGTGTATTTGACCATTACCTATGAGAATCTACTTCTAAAAAAGCCAAACTTATATCTTAAAGAAGTTTAAATACTACCGTAGTCATGGGGCTTGTATGGGGCCGGTATGTCTTTGATTAGGCTGTGAGTTGATTTGGCTCAATAGATAATATCATTTAAGTGCTGTAGGCTGGCCATTGCAAAGCACCTGCTTAAAATTATACTGGGAGTTGGAGTAACATGATCTTGAAGAATTCTGCTTTCTTTGGGTTACTTTTTAAACCTGAATTTATGATTTCTCTTGATTTTAGAATAATACCAAGGCCAAGTTTTTTGTTTAGTGGCACTTGCTGAATGATTTGCTGCTTTCTAATTTTTCAGTGATTTGTAGGCTGCTTGGAGAATGTAAAATGTAATTGAATTAAAAATATTGACATTTCTTTATATAAGTAAGTAAAAAAGATAAAGGGGTCTACAGCTTAGTTTTTCGTTTGGATTATCTTTTAAATAATATTCTTGAAATGGCAGTCCTGGAGTAGTTTTGGTGTCATACGTTCAGATCAGACTTGCTCTGGCAGATGTTTTAATGTGAAAGGAGCTTTAACAACAAAATTCCTAGTAGTTTATATCGTTATTCTTTATTGCTGATTATTCATAGTTCTTAAATATCTGAAACAAGTGAAAACAGAGGTATGTCTTGTACTGAATTGTATGAATAAGAGAAAATGTGAAACTAGAATGCCAGGGTATTTAAAATATTGTCTGAGAAATCTGCTTGATAATTTTTCTAGATCGGTAATGGAATGAATTTCAGGCAAGTTGATGTAATTAATTCTAGATTTCTTTTTCATTTACCAAAGAGATGGTCTTGTTGTTAGAATTTGAGAGTGAATAAAGACTGTAAATAAAGAAAAACAGAGGGAAACTCTTCTGTTCAGAATCAGTTTTAATTGGGGAGAAAGAAGAAACAGCTGTAGTTCTTAAAACCATGCTGGAACTTAACCATGTAACTTTAGTTTATAGAATGTTGAAGTTAAACTGAACTTTGTGTGTAGCGTACTTTGGCTTTTTCTCAGTACCATTTCTGCTTTCGTTAAAACAGTTTATTGGGATCCCAGTTTCCAGTGTGCATAAAAATGACTTGTTACTAATTATAAATTAGATCTGTTTGATTTTCTGGCAAAAAAACCCCTCACCCTATTAAAATGCTGTATAAAATACCGTAGCATTTCTTAGTGGCTGCTCTTTTTGTTCACTGAAATTATAAATATTATTCTATTTTATGTTTGAAACAAATACCAAAGTGTTTGCTTTCCTGTCTTTTATTTCAGGGTGAAAATCCTTTTGAAATTAATGACCAGGCTCAGGAGCAGCAGGCAGAAGAAGAGGACAAAGCTGATGAGCCAGCTGAGGGGGAGGAAGAAGAGGAGGAAGAGGAGGAGGAAGAAACTGAAGAACAAACTGACTTCACTTTAGACCACACTGAAGATAACTAAGTGCAAGAAAATGAAAATATATTAGGGGGGGAAAGAAACAGCTTTTTATTTCTGCTCTAAAGTGGCTAAGACTTTTTAATAGTCTCAAATGAAGTTGTTGAAGATTCCCCACCGTATGCATGCATTCCATTCCATGGAGAACTTGTTTATATAATTCCTCTGTGTCTCTGATTTTTGTTTAAAATGAAATTAAGACTATTTTAGTTGAGCTTTTTATAGCAAACTGACTGTTAAAGCTGATTAAAACATTGTGTTGTATATTTTTTTAAGCATCCTATTTTTTTGATGTGTGTATTGAAAGTTGGATATAATAATTTTTGGGTCTAATCAACTGAAAAGCAAGGCGGGCCTGTGGGGTAAATGTGTGAAATGCTGTATGGCACAAGCTTATCATATTTACCTCTAAGTACAGAATGAGTAACTTCAAAAATCGTGCTGTTGAGTGTGGCTGTTTTGGGGACTGCGTTGCACTCTGTATAATAGAGTATGTGTTATAATATGCCTTGTAGCTTTTTGTGATAAGATGTACCAGTTTGTAGCAATAAAAGAAATGTTAAGAAATGTTACTGTTTAAAGTGTCCATGGTTAAGTATTTCAAATATTTCCCCATGTTGACTACCAAATTGGGTTCAAATCAAATCATGGTTGATACTATGATTGAAATTATCTAAAATTTGTAGTTGCATCTTAGTGACTCATTTATTGCTGATTTTTGATGTATTCAGACTCCATCTGCCAGAACAGATAAGCACTTTAGCCTTCATAGCATGCCTGAGGAAAGCAGGCTTTCAGAATATTTACATGCTCTGCACTGCTGTCTATCTTAAAAATACATATATAATTATACTTGGGTTTTTTCCCCCACAATTCCTTCTAACCTAGTTTTTGACTAATAAGAGCTGGAAATGCGTAATTTAACTATTTTTAAGTAGAGCTAAGCGCTTTGCATCATTTTCCCCTAAATGTGGGAGCTCAACATAAGTAACTGTACGATCTCTTGTGGCTATTATTGGAATTTATTTTTTTCCCCAGAATCCCATCATACCTGTAATATGTGCACCTTTCTGTGGAGAACCTTTGTGTTAGTTTGTAGCCATTGCTGTATACAGGTGGTCTAAGCAGAAAGTGGACAGAGATTAGATAGAAGTAATACACTTCTCAGGTGCAGACCAATCTACTTTTTCAGTGATGTTTTGTAGAACTGGGGAAAGCCTGCAAGTATTATGGGATGAATACTTGATTTAGATACCAGGCCACCAGACAGTTTAGTAGCAGTGAATTCCAAAGAATGCTCTGTATTGTGGTCACTTAGCTGTTACCTCTTAGCTTAGAAAATACAACATTGTGAGGAAAGAGAGAACAAACTGAGTTTGGTGCCTTGACCTCTTGTTTTCTATATGGCCTATATTTTTTCCTTTTTAAGAAAATCAGCATGACATGGACTTGATCGTTGTGGTTTAGCTTGGAACTAAAATCTAGCATGGATTGGTTGAAAGATGTGTTAAGCCCTGCAGTTGGTTGAACAGTATTTCTTTTGGATGTGTAAGCTTAAACTAAAGTACTTCCTAGATCTCTACTCATTCTCCCATTCTCCATCTTAAGACAAGGATTAAGATTCATATTTGCATTACTTCTCCCCTTCTGCCTTATAATCTGGTCACTCAACTGTTATGTGTTCTATTTGTAGATCTTTTGCCCTACAAGAGGAAGACGCTGATTGTTTCCCAGGCAACAGGAACTGAAGAAGTGTCTTAGAAACTGGCAAGTAACTGGCTAGAAACTGGCTAGTACTAAAACTTGTTTGCAGTAGTTAAAAAACACAACAACAAAACAAATCTGACATGCCGCCCAGATTTCTGCAGGTAGTGGGATTTTTGTCTTTGTCTTCGGTTCCTTTACTGGTTGAAGAGAATTACATTGCTTCTGAGCAGCCACAAAATAAGCCCTTGTACCTAAAACCTCAATACTTTATTCCTGTTGTTGTCATACTTTTATTCGCTATGACCTCAGGGTCTTTGAAATCTAAGCGTTCTTGTCTTCACTTGTAATTTAAAATACATAATTGATTTCTCATATATGCTGACAGTTCTCGCCTACAAACTGTTAAGTGATAGTTTAAACTTTGATGACATTTTGGGGGGGAGGAAGTGCAACTGATGGTTGTAATGTACAACATTACCCTTTTCTTTAAGCTTAGAAGGAATTTTTAATGGAGTCCTTGGGTCCCTTTTGTACCTACTGTTAAATGAATTTCCTACATCAGTAACAAAATATGGAAATGATTTCAGATGGAGTGATGGCTGCCCGTTCCAGATGTCACAGATTCCTGGTAAGCTGTAAACCCCCTGCCCTTAGTTACTCCAAACTGAGTGGAGATTGCATTTCAGAATCTCAGAAATAAAGTCCACAGTTGTAGGCAGTTCTGGATGAAGTTGCCTGTCAGACTGTACAGGTATATTCATTTACTCATCCTGCTAAGACACCTTTCCAGTTTACATTCACCAAAGGACAGCAATGTGCTGACAGCTTCCTGATTTTTGTGAGTGTTGGTTGCAGTAATGTGCCTTTCCTTAGATAATTTCCCAAAGAACCTTCATGGAATGTTGACTACCCCAAGGTGATATACTTTATAAAACCACAAACAATTTGAGAGAATGGTTGTACCCCTCCTCCCTAAAGACCAGGTTAACTAAATGAAAGGTCAATAGAAAACTGGGCTTGAAATGTTGCTGTTGATGGTTCACGCTCCAGGTGATTACTGGTTACCAATGGTGTTTCTTGGAGAGTCAGCTGATTAGCAATTGGATGCCATTTAGCAGCTGGTGGGTATAGGTCCTGTCCTGGAGCCAATGCTGAAAGGTTTGATAAGGAATTTTGTGGTTGGTAAAAAGTGGTATCAGGTGATGTTAATTATTTCAGGATGTTCCTGTGGAATAAAAATGTCTGTCGTAGATTACAGGCAAGATCCTTCTCTTACCCTGTCCCAGTGCACAAACTGTAGAACGTTGTAGTGTCTTGAGTGTGAGAAAGTGTCAAATGTCTGATCTGAGTAACCAGAACTGCATGGAATGTTTCAGGCAAGGATTTACTTTGCACAAGAATCGCAAGGATTTGACTTGCATGGTAATACCAATGCTATTTTATTTCCCTTGGAAACACCTTGCAGCATTCTTAATCTTCTACGGGACTCTGCTTAATGGTATCTTGGTTCATAGTTGTACTGAACAAATACATGCAACTCATCTCATGTTTTAACTACCTCTTTCTGAAGCTAGAAATTAAACATTCTCACTCTGGGAAATGTTGAAAAAATCTAGTTTTTTGTTTGTGTGTTTTTGTTTTGTTTGTTTAGGGTTGAACTTGCAAGGTAGCAAGTACAGTAGAAGGGAATATGATCCTTGTAACTTATACATAGTGAATAGCTACTATATGTATGTGTTATTTGCATTTTATGCCATATGCACTAGACTTTTTATATGTGTTTGTATGCTGTTATTTTTTGCTATGCGGTGTAACTGTAGAAAAACTAGCACCTCACCCATGTAATACTTGACTTGTTTTCATGCCATGCAAAGGATTGAAATCTTTAAATGACCCTATAGATTCTTTTGCTTTGGCTTTTCCTGTAGTTAAAAATAATTTAAATCAGAATAAATTAAATCAGTTCTCAGCTTGCTGAAATATTAACTCTAGATTTTCTTGGTGTCTTCTGCTGGCAGACTTCTAAAAAAAAAAAATAAAATTCAAGCTTTTCTTTAAATGCCGATCTAATGTTCCAATATTTTTCAGATGCTGAAACGCTTCCTGATCTCTTTAAGACGCGCTAGAATCAAGGATCCAGAGCTTTTCTTCAGTTGTTATCATCCTTCACTAAATGAAGTCCTCACCCACTTGGCTTTTAGGATGGTAGGGACAAACTTTATTGTAAGGAATGCCCATAACCATCAGAGAGTTGAACCTCTCCTAGATGCTTCCCCCCAGCTTAAAGCAAGGAAGACCTTGGTAAGTCCTCACGTACTCCTGGGTCTAAAGCCTACACTGAAGTTCTGAAATCGTGAAAGAGAATTCAAATTTTATATCATCAGGTTTGCTCTGAGTTAAGTATAAAAATGAGTAATGTATCATCTGTTTAATTTGTTTTTGAGTTAATTTCTAAAATTGCCCTAAATTTTTAGGCTTTAATTGCTTTTAAAATAATGGTAACTGTAGTAAGTCCTGCAGCTCAGTTCAACTGTCTAAGCAGATTTGACTGGTTTTAAATACAGCTAGCCAACGAATAAGCCTTTCTGTATAAATAAAATGTGTATAAACCAAAGTCCAACATCTAAAACAAAAGGGCTTCTGATCTGTTCTACAAATGTAAGCCTTCCTCATCCCATCCTTTGGTACTTCAAAGCTGATGCCCACAGGAAAAGGAATAAATACCTAGAGGGTGAACTGGAGCATCAAAATCTCCTGAGGCAAAAACATAAAAGAGAAGACTGCTTAACAAGACCCTGAGACACCCCTACTATACTGTGATTCTGATTTAAAACTAAGTTCTACCTGTATGCAGAAGTGTGGCTGGTTTTTTTCCCCCCAGGATTGAAGAATACTAAGTGTTACAGGAGAACAAGGAATAAATAACCTGCTTGCCTTTGGTCTCCTGCAGGTCAAACTTTTGTGTCTACACACCAAATGTGCCTGTTCTTTTATGGAGACTTGCCATCTTCACACCTCTTTACCCCATAGATCTTCCTCGTGTACTCTAGAACACGTGTATTCCAAACTATTTCTGTGTTTGTAGGGTTCTCTGTATACTCAAAGCTATAAAGGTAAGTCAACAATGTTGGAAGCTTTTGCAGGGTACTAGAAAAGCTAAGAATGAATAATATGGTTGTAGGAGGAATGCAGATATTGTGAATAAGCACAACCTACTGCATATTTGAATGAATATTTGTCAAAGATTAAGAGTGGAACATCTGTATGGACTTAGAGCCATGTATGTCAGTGCACCCCATTTAAAAAAAAAAATAATTTCATCAATACATGATCCTTCTCAGTCTTTTTACTTCAGAAAAGTCATAAGATGGATGTTCTTCATCATCAGTTAATAACATTGTGGTCCAGATCCTTTTATTTTATTTTGTTGCCAGCCTGTAGGGTGCCAGTAAATCATCAGTTGGCAAGGTTCCTTCAAGAGTTTCTGTAAATCAGTCTTTCTCTGTCCTCACTGAGGTGACTGTAAGGTGTCAGAGCCTGTTTAAAATTTCCCAGAACATAAGCGTGTAGCTACTACACACGTTGCAATGGATAATTTACAGTTGCCTTAAGTTCTAAGTGTTCTTTAGATTGTCTGAATACTCTGTGGTGCAAGCATCCCTCTGGAAGCCAATGGCTCAGAGGGAGGTGACTGTGGTGGCAGATGATCAGTTTGTGTAGTGCAGAGTCCCTGTTTACCTGCAGTACAGTGACATACTCTGTTAAGGTGTCCTGGTTTCCAGCAGGGACGGGGTTGATTCTCCCCTGTCTCTATCCGGCACAGCTATTCCACCCCATGTGTGCCAGGCCCAGGGGCAGCAGGGAGCCAGCCGGGGAGGGGAGGGGCCACAGCCGGGAGTGGGCGTGGTGACGTCATGGTGTAGGCATATATATGGGCGGGCGGTGTCGGTCTGCATCTCGGTGTCGGTCGGGGCGACGCGGCGCGGGGTGCGGTCGGTATGTACTCATGTTTGTCTCCTCCCTCTGTGTTACTGTTCCCCTGCAATACCTGCTGCTCTGGTAAACAGTTTTAATCTCAACCCACGAGTCTGCCTTTTCTTTCTCACCCTTTCCACACCGCTGGGGGGCGGAGCCAAGGGACTGCCACGTGGCGCTTTTGTTGCCGCTGAGGCTAAACTGTGACATAAGGCCATAGGTTTATAAGGCTGGAGAGGACCACTACTGTATAGCCGTCCTGGCTACTGTTACCTATCCCTTGCTTGCTGATCAAAAGTCTTTTTGTTGGGCTAGAATATGTTTTAGAAAGCTAACTTATTTTAATTGTTATTATTCAGACAAGGGCAAATCTTATGCAATCTCACCATGTTTTATTTTGAAAGCCTAAATAAAAATTATTTCATTGGTACAGCATGGGGCTCCATATGGTGTTGCCTTATTTTTCAGCTTTTGTGTGTATTGCTGTAACTTTCTGTTTCTGTTAGTGATAAATAATATACTTGTTAAATGCCACAGTAAACAACTTAAAAAAAATGAGGGAGGGGAAAAGGATGAATCTTGATGACTCCTAAGTAGTCTATGATGCTACTTGGGTGTCTCCTCCCTCAAAAGTTTGGCGAAACTGAAGTTGTGAGAGCTGAGTTCTCTGCCAGACTGAACCATAGGTCTCCCAACATCTGCCCATTTTATGTGTGTTTCCCTTGGAAAAAGTGAATAGTCAGCTCAGGTGTTGTGAGGCTATCTGTTCAAGAAGTGCAGTTGACTCCGTGGAGGGAAAGAGCTTTCCAGTTTAGTTATTAGTAGTGTTGATTACAGTAGAGTTCAGCATTGGACAAGGTGGAGTTGTCTTCCATAGCTGTGAAGGTTTGTGTAGCATTGAGGTGCCCGTCCCAGGAAGGGGAATGTTCTGTATTGTGTTGTGCTAGATCTCTCGGGAAATGTGCAGAGTGTGAGGTGGGGTCAAGCAGGGCTGAAGGTATTAATGTATTACTACCTAGAGCTTCTTGTTCGGTCCTACTCTCCATAGGTATCACGTGGGCTACTAGAGTCATTGGGACAGAGTAATCTCTGTGGCCTGTCCCTCCCCTTGCCCTGCAGGCATCTGCTGAGTGTTTAGAACATGTGAGCAGATTTTGTGTTTCTCCTGGGTTTCCTGAGGACTATGTGTAGGAGTTAGGGTCAGGTCAGGTTGCAGACTAATATTGCAGCAGTTCCTAGTGAAAAGACTACGCAGGATCTCAGTGTGTCGCAGTTCTGAATCTGACTGACTGAACACCCTCTCGGTAGAACACGATTATGTGAAATGGATGTTAACCTTCCTACTCGCATGTCCAGTCTTTAAATATTACATTATAAATGTTCTTCAGTGAAGGGTTTATTTCTGCCCCTGAAATTCTTTTGTACCTTTTGAAGACTGTCAGTAGCATGATGTTAAATAATGTCATGTTTATGTACAGCAATTGTAATTTAAAAAATATACTTAATTCCATGTACTGCTTGTCCGAAGGCAAAACCTTCTGTAGGCTGTACTCTTACAGTGTGCAGCAGTCCTAATGCTGGAGTTTTCAACCCACTGTGTACCAAGGGGTTAATTTGTTTCCATCACTGGGGATTTGAATTGCTCGTCAGTGCTGAGGTCACTGTCACTGTTAAATGACAGATGTCTTTCTGAAAATCCCTTGCATCTTTCCTTGTGATGTAAAGTTCAGTGACTGCAATAACAGGGTGTTGTTCTTTAATAACTGTTAAATTTATTCTTTAGAGAATTTACAAAGATGTCCTATTGCTCTGGGAGAGCTCCCTCGATGCCGAACTCTGCATTTTCTTTTTGCATAATGCCTACAGATTTAGAGCCACTGTACTCCCAGTTGTATAGCTCCTGTATCCCTGGTTCAGTGCTGCTGAAATACTCGTAAATCTCCTTTCTTCTAGTGGCTTTGTGCAGCAGCTGGGGTATGACAATAAGGTCCCTGATCTATAATTCCAGACAGCCCCTGAGGGTGAACAGATCGACCAGTCCTCATCCCCAACGTAAGCCCGGGGAACTCACTGTCCCTGGGAGGTAGTCGTCTAATGCTTTCTATTTGTATTCTGCAGGAAACTCTTCTTGATGCTGGACTGTTGTTCACTTAAAGAATTATCCAGTGCACAGTATATAAACTCCCACTAGAGATTGAATGCATGTAAATAAAGCACGCCTTAAGTCTGGCATAATGTAACTTTAAGTGAGAAGAAATAGACTCAATCCAAGCACCTTGTAAGGCTGCATTCACTGCTCAGATCTGCACAATGCAGTCACAATCTGCATTTCTATGTCACATGGATAAGAGGTAAGGAGGACAGCTGTTACAGATTTTCTAATTCCAGGGATTTCCTGGCTTTTTATTGAATTTGATGAGAGTACAACACTGACTTTTTAAAATAACAGCTGTTTTTGAAATAGTCTTGGGAAATAGCAACATTCACGTTGTAACAGAAAGAGACGTAGTTTGAAAAACGTGATTGATTGATTGACCTTTATGCTACACTTGCCTCAGGAAAACGTTACTTTATACTCAGTGTTTTCACACCCCCAAAAGCCTGGCAGGCATTTCAGAGTACAGACAGGAGATGATCCCTGCCCTACAGACTTTGCGGTCTCCTTGTAATCTCTAGCTGTGTTCACTTCAGCTGTATTATTTTTGCAACTTTCATGTCTGTATAGCAGCATTGACATATATTTTAACTATAAATTCTTTAGAAAGAATCTGCTTGAAAGTTAGTACTCATTTGCTCATAAACCTCCATCATCTGTTTGATTAATGAAGTGTAAAGGGCTATTTTTAAATGCAAGGTGTTATTGCACATGCTATCAGCCTTTGATTACACTTGGCTTATCCAAGCTGTTTTAATGCTGACACAATTGTTGGACTAATTTTATTTTCTGCAGCAGTTTTAAAGGGGATCAAACTGCTTCAGTTTAGTGACTTGCTATTTGCTGGAAAAATACATTCAGTATATGGTAAACATGTCGTGTGTTTGATAGAAGTAGTTTGCCCTCTGTGAAGTCCCCGGTGCATCAAGGCCAATGGCAAAGTTTCCATTGACAGCAACGCAGCCAGGGCAGCACCCAGCCTGTTTTAGTAAGAACAAGCGTTGGACACTTGATATCAACACTGCTCTTACAAAACTGATAGTTCATAGAATCACAGAATTGTCTAGTTTGGAAGGGACCTTTCAGATCATCTAGTCCAGCTGTCAACCTAAAGCTGACAAAGTTATCCCTAAGCCCTGTGTCTACCTGTCTTAAACACCTCCAGGGATGGTGACTCAACTGTTTCCTTGGGCAGCCTGTTCCAATGCTTACTATAACCCTTTCAGTGTAAAAAATTTTTCTTAATATCCAGTCTAAACCTCCCCGGTACCTGTTTCCTCTTGTTCTATCACCTGTTACCTGAGAGGAGAGACTGACCTCCACCTTGCTATAATCTCCTTTCAGGTAATTGTAGAGAGCAATAAGGTCTCCCCTCAGCCTTCTTTGCTCCAGGTTGAACAACTCCAGTTCTGATCTTGTAGAAATACAATTCCATACGTGTTCTGTGAAAGCTAATCCATGAAGAAAAGATGAAATCTTAATGCAACAAAACTATTTTACTTTTAATCTAGAATTTCACATTAGTTTCTGGAGTATACGTTTAAGAACTGGTAGTTTTCTCTCCAACTTCTCCAGAAGGTCATGGGACACTGGTCTGTCAGAAGAAACAGGAATAGCTTATTGATAGAGGACAAACCAGTGGAAGTTCAAAGTTGTATTTAACTTGTATTTCAGTCTCCTTTAGCCTGTCCTCCCTCAGATGGGAGTTTAGGAAGGCAGAGATAAAATCCTCTTTGAAGCTTGTGTCTGTGTCCATAGACACTCTATTGTTGTTTTTTTCTTTATTTATTTTGAACATAGGATTCAGTTGCCCAAATTGAATATGTAAGCATATAAATTAATCTCTAACTTGGATTTATACTGAAAGTTAAAGGTTATTAAAGAGTGGTAGATTATTTGAATCAAAGTGGGTTTTGTTATCAGATGATCTAAATAAGGGATATTTGCGCTCAAAGTAAACAAAGTAATAATTGTCTCGTTAGTTTTGCTTAATGACAGTAAAACTCGATCAACACTAAGTCCTAGTGAATGTAAGAACGTGTATGTAAAATAATATCAGAGCATCTATGTATTGTGCCAAAGCACTGCGGTTTGCTAATTACTTTTATATGAGGGCCAAGTAAGGTGCCTGTTGAGAAGATGGACATTAGTAAGTGTATGATGTCACTAACATAGTCTTGGTTAGCTAAAACGAACTTTGCGTCAGCATTAACTTATATTTGTTTTATCCTTACTGCTCTCAAGGTTTCTTTTAGCTGGAGATTCATGACAGTATGATTTTTGGGATGTTAAATATGGCCACAATAAGGACAATCCAGTGAGTAGAACCTAGAACATCACTGAGAAAAGGCCTCGCTCCCTCTCACTCTCCGGATAAGCGTGTGCTCTTCTTACATCTTCATAAGCTGTCCAGAGCAGGAGCTTGTCTCTCTTACCCCTAGGTTTCTCAGAAGTTTTGCTATTAGCCCCTAGTGGAAGATAAATTTTTCTCTCTGTGCATGTTCCTTGATTTTAGCAAGAGTTGAATCTGAAGGGTTGTTAGCGTTACTGGAATAAACCATGTTGGAACAACCATCGGTGGGATCTCCTCCTGTGCGAAGGAGGGCTTTTCTCAGAAGAGAGGAGTAAATCAAGGGTGCATGTGAAAGTGTATACTTGCCTTGTTTTATTTCATGGTAGCTTCCAAGATCAGAGTAGAATTAGCAAAGTGGATCTTGCTTGTGTGTTTGTATTCCCAAGGTGCAAATGCTTTGTAATGTTCTGAAGTTGATGATGCACTCTAGGTGTCTGACCTGGTGTGCTACAGTGTGTGGCACAAGTAGTCCGAGTAGTCTCTCTTGCTTTAGGATTTCATTAAAATGCAGTGGACCTTCACTGTGTTCCATGAATGCCTACTTTTCGCTGATGGCTTCAGTTACCAAAAGGCAAGGTCACAGGAGGTGGTAAGTATCTTCTTAGCTTATTATTTCATCTAAACAAAGGCTGGTTTGTCTTATTTGTATTTAACCATCCTGGTATTAAGGCCGTTGTCTTGGTCTCCCTATTTTATAGAACTGAGGACATGGGAAGTATTCATTGGAAGCTCGCACCACTGTTCAGTGAGAGGGTATGATTGATTTGAAAAAGGGTTGCTTTCTCCTCTGGTGTTTTAATTAAGTGGGCATTAAGAGAAACCAATGAACAAACTGCACGTTTAAAAAGGAGGAGTAAAACACTGTTGACATCTAAATAACAGTGTTTGACTCAAATGATTACACTGATCCTGTAGTCGCCACAAGTGTTTAGCATAAATAGAACTTGAATTTCTGGTGGAAGAAGGAAAGTAAGGAAGAGAGGTTTTCGTCTTTTGTTTCTGTGTTTGCAATCGTGGTTGTTCAGCACTTTCTAGTGCAACAGAAAGAAAACCAGCCGGAGCAGAGGCTCAGGCTGATTCCTTCTAATTTCTTTTATAGGTCTTGCCATTCATAACAGAGGAAAACAGAGTGTCTGAAGAACATAGCCTGTAAAAGGAAAGAGACTGTTGTACTCCTATGAGAGAAAGAGGTAGAAACGTGGCTGTTGTCTTGTCCTGTGTGCACTGAACACTACTTAATAGAAAAGAAATGAAGTGGCTTTAGCCTGCAGGAAACCATGCTGGTAGCCCCAGAAATGAATGATTAAATAAATGAGTGATTTTGGGGCAGTGACTTCCATCTGAATATAATTAGAAGCCTTTAGAAATAATTCTTCCCGTGATGGTTGTGCATTTTTTAATTAGATGCAATAGAGCTGATTGGCTGGGTCTTTCTTGTGTTTCCCAAATAGCTTTATAGCATTCCCTTATTCAAACTCATTAAATAGGGACAATAATTATGACTCTGACTTTTCTGCTCCACCAAGACAAATTATGTAGTTGTAGCTGAATTCTGAGCTCTTCAGCATTCTGTGAAAATTCTGGGACTTTGGATGTAGTTCTCATTTTTGATGTCTTCTCCCACAGTCTGGAAATTGACAGGTAGAGGGCAGCAAAGTTCTATTTTTATTTTTTTTAAGGAACGTTCAAACCATTTTTCACTGAGGTGTTTTTTTTTTTTATCAAGCTAAACAATGATTGTGTCAGTTTTATGCTCTTTCTTAATGATTCAAAATTCATATAAAATTTTCAATTGAGAAAAAATATTTACTAAAATGCAAATAAATGTAAAAGAACCTTGCCTGCGGTCCAGTTAAACTGGTTGTGAAGTAGCTGCAACACAGGAAAATACCAACCATTTGCAAAACAAATTGAAGGATGGCTTTTCAACATCAATAGTGAGAAATGTGTGCTGGTTTGCACCAAAATCTATAATTACAGACTGCTGAATTGTATAAATTGAAACAAAATTAAATAA
Organism: Thinocorus orbignyianus; assembly: GCA_013400375.1. NCBI lineage: Eukaryota > Metazoa > Chordata > Aves > Ciconiiformes > Thinocoridae > Thinocorus > Thinocorus orbignyianus. Next base: position 300,596 of record VXBW01002380.1, on the reverse strand, counting down.
CACACAGATTTCTCCCCCTTCACTTAAGGAAGAATAAAATGAAAGGGAGTCTCGCCTGCGGCTCTGGATTGATTTTTGGATAAATGCCCCATCTTTGCCTCATTTATCTTGCAATGTGAAATTATTCGTATTACTCAGTCGTGACACTCTATTCCCCTGTGATTCCTTACGCGTAGTTATGAAATGATGGCATTGAGTTTGAAGTCAGTTACTTCTCCAGCTTCAGTGCGTGAGCTGTAAACATTTCACAAGAGGAACACAAAAAGCATTAAAGCAAAAATGCAAGTGGAAGTTAATTATTATGAATTCATCCAAAAGGAAATACCCCATGCAGTACTTTAGCCATTAATAATGAATGTTGATCATTAGTGCAGAAAGTAGAATTTACTTCGTTAAATACATTGGAACATACATTTTATCTTTCAGAGTGATTATAACGTGCTGTTTAGCAAGTAATGCTGCCTGGTACTAGTATTGTCCATTACTCTACAGTGAGCATGCAATGAGTTTAGGGGACACTTTGAACTCCAAGCCGTGAATTGATAATGAAGATCAAGCTCTAAAGCTGGCAACAGTCATGGTTAACTCTGACCTTCTGTGCTGAAACATATCTGCTAAAAAAACCAAAACAGTCCCCAAAACCTCTATTTAAAAGTTCTGGCCCATTTTCCAAGTTAATTATCATATCATGTAGATTTGCTGAAGACAGGGAATTGTGTAGGTATGTGAGCACTGGTAGTGGCTCTCCATCTCAGAACCAATTAGATTTTCTACAGGCTGATTGAAGCTGTAAGATTAGGGGTAGTTCCCCTGTCTTGTCCTCTCAGCCCTCTAAATGCATACTTGAAACTCACACTTTCAGCCAGGTGCAGGTTTCTTTCACTTACTTACATCTCAGGTAACTATTAATTTGGCTTCTTTGTTCACAATGGATTAATGAAATGTGGGGAGAAAGTTTACACAAAATGAGAACACCATCTTTAAGTTTGAAGGTAGTAAATACAAATATGCTGTCTGTCCTTTCTTATTTCCGAGTTAGAAAATATGTTGCATGTTTACACTGGGTGACCATAATTTTTTGGTTATTTTTGTAGGTTTATGTCAAAGTACTAATACTGTTTTAAATGTATTGCATTAACCTTATCTTCTATGGACTGGAGTGTTCACTGTTCTCAACAGGTGCCCTTTTGGAATACAACGGAAAGCACATTTTGGCTTCCTCATTGTTAGTCTTACTGTGCTTTAGCATTTGGATTGTGTTTTGTTTTCCCTCTTGCTATTTGTTCATTCATTACATGAGATTTTCATTGTCTTTCCTTCCGCTTGCATCTCTCCCAGACGACATCTTGAAATGCTTAATCTGGCTGAAACTGAGATCCTAAATTATTGCAGGCACCTTGAAATGTGTCCTGCTTTATCTAAACCAAGTTTTCTGGCATGTTACTTTGAACCCCGTCACATCTGGGTGAATGAGTCTTAAGTTGTGTCTAGGTAACATTTTTATTTAGGTTTTGAAGCCTCATTGTTTATTTATGGGGACAATTTCATATAAGATTTTAGCATTATCAAAAATAAATACACATTTTTAAATGCTGTATTGTCATCTGATGATTTAAGTGTTAGAGTAGTAGGTCTTTGAGTACTGAAATAGGAATAGTGAGTATTTAAGTGTTAAAATATCTATTGCATGTGAACTCCTTTTGCAGATCCAAATATTTGTCACTTACACGAGAAATCCTAAGAAATGAAGTAATTTTGTACATAATGCAGTTACTAAAAAAAAAAAAGACAATCCATAAATCAGAAAAATAACAGTACCTAATGAGTTTCATTGCAATGTGAAGTTATGGATATCTGAAACTGTAGCAGCATAAAGCAGCTCTAAGCCAAATTGGCCGTTTTCATTTCTACATTGTTAACATTTAGGAAATACGATCAATGAATTTTTAATACATGTGTTGTTTTGGGGTTTGGGGTTTTTTTGTTTTGTTTTACAGAAGAGAGCAGAGAGGTTATAGCAGGACTCTACGCATTGCTGCTTTGAATCCAAGGTAGGGCTGAGACACATTTTTGTGATCAAATTGTATCATCTAAAAATAAGCTGAACTGAAAGACTGAAGCACCCTTTACTATGTAGCATCATAAAAGCGTAGCTACTGTAATGTGTAAAATATTGCATTTTTCATTGGCAAGCTAAGTCTGTAGTGCTGCTGGTAAAAAACAGATTGACATTTGGTCATTATTTCTTATCAAGGGTGTTTTACTTGTAATGCTATTTGACAGCTATATTCTAGGTCTGACAGCATTGAACCAGCTTAATTCCCACTGAACTGCTCTAAATACGTGGTATTGCAATCAGTTTAACAACCCCTGGAGGCAATAAAATCTCTCCTTTGAACACACACAAGGGGAAGAAATCTAAGATTTATAAAGGGCAGCAAGTATTCAAGATAGGGGCAAAGTTTATGTGTGAGCCTATAATTGATGTTTCCTTTGTTGGAAAAGAAAGCTTGAAGATACTTTAAGAATTAATCTTTAACAAGTTCTAATCTGCACTAACAAGATCTGCTCAAGATGAGTGAGAGAGAGGTATGATACCAAGAGTTTTGTCAGATTCAGCCAACGATGAAAATTCAAAGGTGCTGTGTAGTTCAGGAACATTTTTTGAGCAGATAAGGGAACTTCACAATTAGATGTGAAATCTGCTAGAGCTCTGCCGCAGGTGGATGAGTGCAGGCCTTGTAACCTGGGCTGCTTGTTCTCTACCACATATCTATGTGAGTGTTCCTATGGCTGCAAGCACTTCCCATTATCTACCCAACATATAGATAGACAAACTTTACGTTTATCTGCACCTTTCGTTCTTGCAACATGTAATTTGGCAGATCAGGTAGTGACAAAACAAGAGTAGATGCTGATGAGCTTATTAAATAGTACCTTACATTACAAGGGATACTTCAAAAAATACTGTATTGGCTATCACCCTTCAGTGAAATGTAGCTGCCTCTAGAGTGAAAGATGGGGCCTCTCTGGGAGGATATACTGACAGGCAGGATTTAGGAATATTAAAACATTTTATTTAACCACATTTGGCAAATATCGTTTCTATCTTTATGTTCTGCTTTATGTCCAAAAGACCTTGTGAGAAATTTCTTAAAAGGCAGGTTGCAGTGTTGTTGCAGAAAGATGATGGCCTTCTCTGGATTAACTGATACTTCTTTCACTGTCCCCTGGGACGCAGAGGTCTTCTGTGTGAATATTGCTCCCTTCGGTCTGCTTAATTTATAAGATCTAAAGCAAGGTGTCAGGGTGACGACCTGATTGTGGTCCTTACATAAAGGGAAGGAGAAACTGGCCAGCGGAGGATGCTGACAGGGCAAGAACGTGGATTGCCATACTTTGGTAACTCTCGCATTCCATCCGGAGTGTTATGCAAAAATGTAAACCCTGCCATCATTGTGTAATTTAATAAGATACTATTAATGACATAGGAACACCTTATTAAGGTGTACACAAGAATCTTTTCCTTGCATATCCAAAAAGAGTACTATGGAAAAGGTTTTCAGAGCATTCCTGGCTTCCATTTCCAGGACGACACAGTGCAGAGTTAAAGCATAATTGTCTAAGAGAAGCCTTTGTGTACTGCTTCTATATCTGTAAAGTATCGGTCGATATGGGGAGCTCGGGGATGGCCTTCCTAGAAAGGGGGTGAAATAGCCATGTTATTGAAAAGGGCAGGAAATCTCCCAGCTTGCGAGAAGAGCTCTAAAAACAGAAAAAATGAGCATGTTTCCTCTGATACCAGACAAAGTGGATATTATCATAACACTGGGCTGTGGAATTGTATGTTAGGTGGTATGCACTACTGCTGTGACAGGTGGTGGAAACTTGAATGGGTGGCTGTCAGACTTTCCAGGCAAAGATTCAAGCAGTGTGCAGTGGTAATGGCAGGCAATATTCCAGCAGGAGCAGCCAGTTCCTGAACGTGGTGTTTTCCTTGTTCAGTGCTGCCATAGATTGATGCAGACAAGATGAGGTTCTAGTAATTTTCCATCTGTTTTCTGTTGTGTTTTGGGTTTGGTGGTGTTTTTCCAGAGGTTACAGAAAACTTACCTGAAGTAATTTGTCTGTCAAAAATATTTCCTTCTAGCTCTGGTGTACAGATTGTCTTGTTTAAGTAATCATGTCCTGTAGCATTTTTTCTGCAATAGTTGAGATTTGGGGCTGTCAATCTGGCTCCATACTGATTCATTTTCTTCCAGAAATGAAGGTAGTCGTCTTCTTAAGGCTTATATTAACTGGCACTTGTTTTCCCGTACGAATTCAGTTAAGTATTTGCCATAGCTGGCTAGATGGTTGCAGGTCTGATGCTGTAATTGTTTACATTTAATTTTTCTTAATCAACTCTAAATCTGATAGTCTAGAGAAAGGGGCTTCACAGTAATACAGGAAAAGACCACTTTGGTATATGAGCAATAGCTTCTATTTTAATATGGAAAAGGAGAAGCAAAATCCCTTTTGCCTGTGGTGAACAGGGAATTATAAGGCAGTGTTTCTCTACAATTAAACAATATAACAAGGTACTAGTAAGATGCCACAAAAAACTGGGCATAGGAGTATGAAAATTGTCTTTGTTCCAACTGATGTCAGTAGAACTCTTAGAGTTTTTGTTAGATGAGAATCTACCAGGTGTTGATAACTGTTCAGCTACACTTAACAGGTATTGTCAAAATATATTGTATTCAAAGGCTTGACTGCATGCCAGCATGCCCTTGGCCACTGCACCGCTTCCATTTGAAAACCTTCTTTTCCTCTCCTATTGTTTTTGGTTTTGCAGACCTTTAAGTTGGTTAGTTATAGGGGAGTGTTTTCATTTAGCTCATATGCCTGTTGCTGGGTGTAGATCTCCCATGGAAGCCCAGCTATAGAACAGTCTTGATCAAATCATTACCATGATTATCAAATAGTCTGTAACACATTTGATTTCATGTGGTAAAACAGGCTACCTGTTTGTTTTTCTGACTTTATTTTTTTAGTGCTTGTAGTCTACTTTATGTGAATAATTTAGCAGTGTAGTTCTATTCATAAACCCGTTCATTATTATAAAGTGTGTTAGATGATTTTCTTCTCTTTCTCTTTATTATGCATTGCAGATGATAAAGGATACCTAAGTGAATCTGTCTTCAAGTGCAGTGCCTTTGCTTTTCAAGTTGTTTTTCTAGTAAAGAAAAAAAAAAAAAGACCTTTTCAAACCAATTGGCTCAGTGTTCATTGCCAATAGAGTAAAATTTTAAAATTCCTGTCAATATAAGCTAGGCTTAAAGAAAGAAATTTCACTGTCCCCTTCTCTAATATGGCAGTTAGAAGTACAGTTATCCCTTCCGTGCCCAGTAGTTTTGCTTTATTCACACAGCCTACAGGGACAGGCTGGGCCTTTCTGCTTGACTGTAAACTGTATTAGCAAAGACCAACTGCAGTACTGATATAAAATTTAAGGTAATGTGCTTTTCATAATGCAATATTTGTGCTATTCCAAAAGATTTTGTGATCTTTTGTTTCTTACTACTTATATAGTCAAAAAATGGAGGAAAAAAACCCACGCAGATTTTGAACAGGCTTTCAATGTGAACGAGGGAAGTTCTATCCTAATTAAAAGCAAATTAAATAGAGACAGTAAGTCTTTCACTCGTGTATGAAGGTTTCAGTAGAGTGAAACTGCATCTCATTGGTCATAGAATGAATTATAAATGAGACAGTGAATCTAGTGGATCATTTCAAATGACTAATCTTAGTCAACCAGGTAAGTGAAGATGGCTATAAATTGGGTTAATTACTGTAGCTTGAGTTTTAGCTCAACAGCTCTTAATTTCAACTTTCAAAGGCTACACAAACCAATTTTGTACTTTTAGATTATAATGAGCAGTCTTTATTCTTTAATCAGTTCATCCAGTATCTGGCTGTCTACTGTAACATTCCTTTGAAGTCTAGAAAGATCTAACATAATTGAAGAAATGTCGAACTACTTGACTCTCTTTTTTAATATAAAGGAATTAAACATTAATCAGACTTGTGCATCTCAATTAAGCCAATTAAAATTATCACAGAATGTAGTGCACAGAGCAATAGGTAGCTTTAATGTTTGAATACATTATCAACTTTTACCTAATGTTCCTTATTTAAGATATTTGTTACTCAAGAAGGGAATGCATGCAACCCATTAAAGTACGCTACCATTGTTTAAAAAGAGTTTGACTAACTTCATTCGCTTAGTGTAATTGCCTACATTTATGCACAAGATATCTTAAAATGTTGCATTTAGTTACAAGTAATACCATGGATTACTTTAGGTCTTCCTACGCCAATCTAATTTCCTTTTTTTTTTTTTTTTGGTGCCGATTGGGGTTTTTTGTAAGAAAAATATTATACGCTATATCAGAATTAATTTCTGTCACAGGGAAGTGTGGCTTAGTCTTTACTGGCTGAAGTATACACGGAAAGTCCATATAATTACTAATAATTTGTAACAAGTGTTAATTGATAAACAACTCCCTCTGGTAGCTTAATTAAAGCTGTAGGATAGCAAGGCGATTTACAACTGGGATTGATCTCAATTAGTCAACAAAATCTGTGTAGTCTGTTCAAAGAAGAAAGAGGAAATTTAGCGAGGCTTTGGGGATTTTGTCTTGTAGTCTTTTTTTCTTTCTTTTTTTTCTTTTTTTTAAACAAGAGAAATAAAAGTCACAAAGTATAGTAATGTTTTCTGCAGTGATCTACCTACTGTATACTATGCTTATCTTTTACGCTACCCAGCATTTGTTCTTTCATTTGTTTGTTCGTTGTCAGGTTACAGAACAATATTCAAACATTTCTTTTCATTATACACAATGCAATAAAAAAGTCATTTCATACAGAGATGTACATTTTAGAGTAACACCCCCAGGAGACCACAAACTAGAGAATGAAAAACATTTAAAATATGTCAGTTTTTGATCTTACTTAGAGATTTGTTTATAAACTGGCATTATGCAGCCTTAATTAAAAGATAACACAGGGAAGATGGCATTAGGGAATAACTGGATATGTGGAAGCACACTGATCTTATAAAGTCAGCTATGCTGTTTCAGGATTCGCTACTCTTTTATCATTTGGACTGATAGTAAGAATATAATCTATGAGTACTTGAAATTGCCCCGGTGGAATAAAAAAAGTGTCATCTCTGTTTAAACTAGATCACAGACTGGCTGCAAACAGCTGCTGAAACATTAATTAATTTGTTTGCAAATAAATCATGGATATGTACTAGCTGAAAATACTGATATAAACAAGCATGAATGTTGTGCTTCTTAGATTACCTATGGATCCCTGGTTTGCCTTCATTTTTTAAGATAACTTTATATGCACCAGCAAAACCAACGCAGAGACCAAATGATCTGGAAGAGCTGAGCCTTTTTATTCAAGTTGTCCTATAGATATATCAATGTGCTGAAATGCAAATCAGTTCCAGTGCTTTAAAAAACACACATCCATTTTACATTTGTGTAGGACTGAACCTCATTTAAGAAAGATTTGTTAATCAAAGAGAATGAAATATTTTGGTGGAGGCAAATGAATGTGGGTTTAACAAGTTTGCAGCTAGAAATATGGCTTGATGATTTCAGCTGTGCAATTTATGTTCCTCTGTATCTTGAATGCTCCTCTGCAGCTATGTGTAGCCATTCCTCTATCAATTCTGCATTACTTGGTAGGAAAAGCACCTGCTTTTCATACAGCATCAAGGATGCTGTTTATTGTCTGTGGTTTGTTTAAGGAAACAGGCTAAAAGCCTTGTAGCATTGCTGACCTAGAGCCCAGGCACGTGTGCCCAAGCTTGCACTCGTGACAACACACGCGCATCCTTGGGGCTAGCCTTATGGCAGTTACCGTGCTGCTTATTGTAAGGGCAAATCCCTGGCTCTCCAGCACTGCCCCAGGTTCGGCATACGATAGGCAGCGAGGAGAAAGATGACACCTCAGGCCTTGCCCCCTTGACAAAAGCTTGATTTTCAAGAGTGGGGAAAAAAATAAAGGTTAATTCTGCCAAAGGATGAGACTTGCATATGTAATATTAGTATTCAAAGGCTTCCCTGCATTGTTCACAGCAAACCTTCAAGTGGAAGGCTGCTCTGTAGAAAACAGGTGTGTTTGTGGAGGTTGGAGGACATGGCCAGGGAAGGTTTTGTGGCCTAAATTCCACATTCTCAGAGAATCAGGTCTGCATCACTGAGCTTCTGGAGCTGGTTGTCATACATGCATAGCTTTTTTGAAAGGTTTTGGTTTGAATCTTTTCTGATGTGGAGGGTGTCCTTTTTAGTCTTCGGCAAATTTAAGTGTTTGCTATCAAGAAAAAACACATTTTAACATGAAAAAAACCCAACCAAACAACCTCTGGGGGAAAAAGAAAAACTATTTTACTGAGGAGCTAATGCTGGGACTGGATGATGTGAATTTGATTTCATTCCTCCTTCTAGGGTCTATGTATTTTGGACGGTGGCTGAATTGTCACATAAAAGCTTCTATTCCAAGGCAGATCCTACTATCCAGATGCTTTTGTCAGTGGAGGGATAGTTTTTCCTAAATTTGGCTGATAATTGTTAGAGCAGTATTGATTTTTGGGTAATGATACTGCATCAGGCCTTAAGAATAACCTCTTCTGTAGATAGTGCAAGTTCTAACACTGGTTCCAAGACCAGTCTTCAACTTCAGAGAAAGTATTCCTATGAAGCACTCGGGTTGTACTGTTAGCACCCAGACACCTGCTTCCTGCCTACTTTAACCTTCAGATCATTTAGTCTTCGCACTTGAGTTAACTATGCTTTTTCCCTTTGCTTGGACTCTCAGAAAGCACTGTCTAAGCATGAGTTTTCTAAATCTGAAGCCTGTTAGGGTTTTTCAGAGGTTAATGTGACCACTCCAGATAGCATCTGTTTGTTTACCACTCCTGCCCCAAGGTTCACCCACCAGCTGCTCCAAGTTAAGCTATTCAGCTTGTATTTCTACTATCTTGACTATAGTGTCTAGAAGCTTGACTTTCACAGGTTTGAGGAAAGAAGGAGAAGTTTCTACTTTATGTGCACCAATAATAGCAGCTTAGCTCTCTTTTTGTGGAAGATCTGAACCATTGGATTTCCTGGTGGGGGAAGTGTCCATCCTCATGTGCAGGCAGTACCTGCAGGCTGCTCACCTGAGGGGAGCTGTGTGCTCTTACAAGTTACGTTCTCACATGGAGGATGGTGATTTGCTTTAGGAAGCCAATTTGTGACCCCTGGCCAAACTGCTCTCTTAGAGCAGGTATGGAATCTGGAGAAAAAGGTTTCACTGATGGTGCTGTTAGGGGAGATTTTTATTAATGCTTCCATGTTTCTAACTGGAAACTACAATGAAAGTTGGAACCATCGTAGTTTCTGTTCAAATTAGGGAGGCATGGATTTTGAGAAAGATCTTTGCTCCTGTGTTCTTCAAGAAAACTGAATTTTTAACTTCTTTTTTAGGTCTACTTTTGAACTTCTATGTATATACAAGCATTTCAGATAAACCTTAAGACCACTTGTGCTTGTAACAGATAATAAAGTCAGTGGGATGAGGGGTCTCCAGCGCTGCTAGCACGGAATTTTGACTTGCTTGTCTGATATTCCTGTTTACTGTATACCATCAGAGATTTTTGTTGTTATGGTTACTGGATTCAGATTTAAACATGAATAATCTAAATATAGTATACTGTTTGTGTGATGCAATCTGTTGCAGGGGTTTGTGTTCTTGCCATTTAAACTCTCCAAGCTCCCAGCCAACTTATGGGATGGGGTCAAACTGTTCAGTTTACCATGTTATCCCGAATTAAGGGTCCGTTGGATAGCTTACAGGAAGGAGGCTCTGTTTTTACTGTCTCATATTTTAGCATTTAATGTAACCAAGAAGGAGAATATTTTGGGAAATGGTGATTCCAGAGTGATAAGCAAGTGAAAATCCTGCTTATGGGAATGACTGTGTCTTCCTTGACTTCTGGTGCTGAAACTTCCAGTGCCAGTGGAACTAATTATTTAAGCTTCTTCCCACTCTTTTCTGAAGATACTTATTGGACTCCCATATAACATTATTGTTTTCTGCAAGGTCGTAACTTAAGATGTGGCACATCTTGGGCTGAAATTTTGTTGTCTTCTCAAAATTGGCCCCTCTATGAGTCTCTTTATGAGGCTGCTTTATTGTATTTTGTTATTTGGGTTTTTGGTTGTGGGTTGTTTGTTTGGTTCCCCTCCTCTCTTTTTTTTCCCCCAGTTTGAAATGCTATATTTATTAATTGACTTAAGGAAACTTAAGACAAAGATGAAGCAGGGGCTGGGGGTTCTGCCTGGTAGCTTTTCAAGTTACCCTGTGCAGCTACTTTCTTCCAGAGCTTGGTCACTCCTTTGATCAGCTTTAAATGCCTTTCTTTCTTTACTTATTTGTTTCTAAGCAGTGTCCCCAGCTCCACTCTCTTTTCCTTCAGGAGCTCAGGAGTCCCTCTGTCAGTATGACTCACAAGCTGTCTGGGGGCAGGCAACAAGGCAGAGGCTCATGAACATGCTGCCAGACCATGAAGAACTGTACTTAGGACCTGAACACATCCCTCCCTCTGGGTTTGGCTGCTCATTGCAACTAATTATAATTGTAAATTTGCCCTTAAAATCAAATTCTGTTTAAAGAGCAACTTTTGCCTTGGGGCAGCCTTGTAAGCGGAAAATACTTATCCAAAAAGCAGTTTACTTGGCTTATGATTTCCCGTAATCTCTATATTGTTCTCTAAGATATTTGTATGAGTCAAGAACTGTTTTCCACAGCCCAGCCTCTCCCCTCCTCTTTGTGCTTAATCTCTTACAGAAATCATCGCCTTTTGTTTCATGGTATCGCAGTCAGTTCCCATAGAAATGGCTGGATGCTCCTGAGCTTCGTGTTTCTGAGCAGAGTCTACCTTTCAAGCTACCGTTTCCATAGAGGAGTGGTTGAGACACATCCCCTCAGGAATTTAGGCTTTTGGTTCTTTCTCTCAGTTTAGGATGATTTAGGTAAAATCACTTTGCCCATGACTACAGCTTATTCTGGGCTAAAATGTAAGCCTGATTTAACCTTGTGGCCATGCTACTCAACAGCTTGTGGTCAAGAAGTAAAGAACAGCATCATGCTTAACTGAAGCGTGTCCTAATCACTCGACTGTCTGAAGTCCAGTTCACTATCTGAAATTGGGACAAGGTTGTTTGCCCAGTGCTGTGAAGGCCTGTGCTTCTTTATGACACTTAAACGAATCTGAATTACATGAAGCTATTTGTGTAAAATAGGCCATGGAATAACTGAGTACAGCCGGTGCAACCACAAGTCCTCCAGAAGGTCTGGAAGTCAGGGTTTCGAGCTGCATGGCTTCTAGCTGGGGAATGAGCCATGCAGATATTGGCATTCATCAAGAGGAAGCAGAAGGAAAAACTAAGCTTAGCTCACCCTCCTCATTATCCCATCTCGTCCTGATTAATAAAGAATGAGTTTCTGAACAGTTTTGTCTCTGTTTATATCCTTGCTTCTCAATCAATGAGTTAACGATCAACTAATGAGTTCATGGTCAGTCAGAAAAATGAAAGAGCTAGGATTCAAGCACAGGTAATTTTGGTATCAGTTTAAATGTAGTGGAATAAGGCTTTTGTAAGCTACAATGAAAATTGCTCACATAAGTGTGCAAATGTACATAGATGGCATTTCAGTGCAAGGTTTGGATGGAAGCAAACTGAGAATAAGTAAAGAAAAACATAATTAAAAAATAAAATGGCCCTCAGAATGCCTTTATGGTCCAAAATGCCATATGGTCAATTGCTTGGCATCATTTCCCCAAGCGTGCTAGCAATACTCTACAGGTTGCTTAACGTCAGAGCCCAGACAGGAGGCAATGGCAGAAATAGTGTGATGTGGAAAAGGGAGCAGCTTGAATGCTTCCATCCAAGTGTCAGCAGTCGGGCAGTGTTGGATTGTCATGGCTTCAGAATCTGATAGTTGTGTTGTACCTTGCTTCAGTAAGAGTTCAGTAGAAACTGTTTGGATGTAAGTGATGATATGGTAAGTTTTAGCACTGTCCTTCTTAGTGGGGGTGGAAAAATTTTAAGAAAAATCTCATAAGGTTCCTTTTTCTACATTATTATTTATTTGCATGAAACCCATTAAAGTACGATACCATTTTCGTCAGAGGGACCAAAACATACATCAGTCTACTTAAGGGTAAGGAGTAAACAAGACTCATGAATTACGACACCTACTCAGAATAATGCAGGGAAACAACAAGGGATATTATTGAAGCAAAACTAATTTCGGTTCCTGTATAACATTCTGACCAGAACAGTGAAGGACATCACAAAATCCATTCATTTATTTCAAAATTTGCAAAACAAATCCCTTCTTACACGTAGTATTTGTACAACATGAAATTATTATTCAATAAGTTGACATTTTAAACCTATTACCGCCTAAACCCATCTATTACTGAGCTATTCAGAGCACTAAGTTAACATTTACTAGAACATTCATCCTCACATCATGGGGAGATCAAGCTCAAATCCTTTATTTCATATTCAGATCTTGTTGGGTCAGGATTGAAAACTGCTACCTTTCTGATACTTTACCGAAAAGCCACTCTGAAATCCACAAAAGAATTATTATCAAGTTACTGCAGTTATTCAGCTAGATGTTGACTTTGATATGTCAACTCTCTGATCTTTAATAGAAAATTGATGGTCTTGCCCTGAGGGTCAGTCATATGCATGACCAGGATAGGCCAAGGTTTGCATTAAATTACACCCAGCCTTGCATCCTCATTCTCTGACAGGCAAAGTCAAACAAAGCCAAATGGATCCCTTGTTAGTTTTGTTTCCTTCATTGTTGTGTGTTGGCATATGGATTTAATTCTGTAATGGGTGACTGCTGGGCACAATCTGCTTTATTGATTTTCTAGGGAAGGTTTTTGTGAGAGGACCCGGAAGTATAATAACATAAAAGCAACTGGTGTAATTTTTGTTCTTGTTGTAGTATGTGTCTATTATAGCACTTATTCAGCAATTGACTGTGTCACAAAAAATCATGTTAAATTTGTGTTTCCAGAACTTGCTTCCTCCAGCCATGGGCTGAAGTTGTCAATCCCACTGTGGCTTTTTCGGTTCCTATAAATTTTGTACCTGTGGTGACTGCAATGAATCATGCAAACTTTGGCCCTTTTCAGTGCTGTTGGTTGTCAGTTTGTACAAAGTTGCGTTTTTAACTTGTCGGAGGAAGGAGTGCTGTATGGAAAAACTAGGACATCCATGGTCTGGGACTGCGTTTCGGATCCCAGCTTCTAAAGTGTCGGCTGAAGCCACAGGGGGTTGGGTGAGCTACCGCTCCATGCATAATTTCTTTGATGGCTGCAGATGAATATGTTGTGTGGCAGCAACTAAAGGAAATGAAAGAAAGGGAATACATTTTCCATTAAAAAAAAAATAATACCGTTCTTCAACTTCTGTTTCCTGCAACAGCTATTACGTAAACACCACATCAAATACGCCTACAGAGACTTGGATGGCATAGCAGCATATTCTGGTCTTATCTGTAGCTTCCTACAAGGTACTTAAGTTTGCAGTTCAAAATAGTGACAGATGATGAACATAATTCCTTTCTTTCTCAGAAGCAAAATTTTCATACCAAATCATAGAAGACGATGGGCAAGTTTGGATTTTGATCATCCTTCTCTGGGTAACAGCAGCAAAGAAGGTCCTATTCCTTTCTGAGTAGAACTTGGGCAATACAGTGGCCAGTGAAGTGGGGCTTATCTGGGTTGTCATGCGGGGCATCTGTGCATTAACTAGAGCATCCCTTTCCGCACAGGAGATCTGGAGAGGGTCCTTGATAGAGAGCAGTCACTTTTTACAGATCTTGCCATTTTCTAAGTAGGCTGATCACAGAAAGTCTCCATTTATACAACCTGTGTCAATTGTTTGTCTTAGTTTTGTGGCAGTGTTGTTTTGTTGGCTGGATTTTTCAAAGCCTTAGCTGGGAGGCAGCCAACCCTCGCTCAAACACAAGAGGATCTAACATTCAGAAAACCTGACTGATGTAGGAAGATAAGTCTCGTTGACTTCCAGTAGGACTTCAGCATGTAAATCTCTTAAATGCCAACCTTGGATTTGAAAGCCAGCCTTGGATTCCAAATATGCATGCTAAGCACTTTCAGAGAAGCAAACAGTTGACAGTACACGCTGCAGGACCGAGTTGTTTCACAACAGATGCATGTAAGGCATTTAGCTGTTAGGAAAAGAGTGTCAAACTTGAGATTTGAAGGAGAATGCAGAGCCTAATGTTAGTATTAATACACTCTTAATGCCAAGTTAAGAACACGAGTGAATATATAGGAATGATTTTTAGGAATAGCCTGTGTTACTGCTTTGATGTGAATCTCCTTCATCAAACTCAGAATTAACTCTGCTGAAGCCAATATGCTTTTGCACACTTGTAAGTGACTGCAGTCAGGCAACCCTCTAACTATATATGCTGTTACAGAGCAAAACATACAGATTATAAATAACATCAGAGAGAGACCGGGTCCACTTTATCTCTGCAGTAATTCTTCTGATATGCTTTGAGTTACATCAGGATAAATTTGGCCCACTGAGATTAGTATAAAAAAGCAGACAGTGTTTCTTAGCTAGAAAGGTGCATATAAATCCCTGTAACTCTAACTTTGATCAGCTTAACACTCAGCTTTCTGTGTGAATCCTTTACCTTCTCTCTTATTTCAGAGCAGCTAATGCTGGCAAATGCCTATTGGACCTACAAAATTACAGTGCTGTACAGTGGAGGTGCTGTGAAACTCCCAGAGCATAGAAGTGATGCTCAGATCAAACTGCCTTTCTCCTCCTCCTAGTGTATGAAATTGTGCCGACGACTCCTTCAAATCTCTCTTTCGTTTTAGAGCCTGATCCTGTGACCCACTGATTCCTCTCATCTCCCTTTAAAGCTAATGAGAGTCAAAAGTGCTCATCACCATTCATGGTGCAGGATTAGGCCCTTAATTATCCTTCGAAATAGTCATTCCCTTCTGGGTTATGAAACGGTGGCACATCAGCCTTGCCTGGTGATGGTAATATCTCTTTATGTTTGTCTAAGACACCTAGCTATAGATTTCACTTTTTCAAGAGAAGGAAAATTTCTGTGTGTCCTTCCTCCCCCCCTGCCCTCACCCCACAACATCATACACATTATACAGCAATGTACGGCACTAGCCAGTTTTTGGTTTGTCCCTTAGGAAAGAAAAGGTTGTATCTACTCTTTAAAAAAGCTTATCATTTAATACTTTTCTGTATAATTAGGAAATGATGTTCATCTGACAAAGTACATTCATTAAATAATTTCAAAATAAGCCAGAGGCATTGTTTAAACCTAGTGTCAACATAAACTGTAAAAAATGTGCAGAATAGTTAAATTTTAGCCAAAAGTGTATGTTAATGGAGCAAGAACACTAAATGTTTTTTCTGCGTTTTAAGGCATCGAACTATCTTTTAGTGCAAAGTTCTGCCTCACAGCCAGATCTGGCCCCTTCTTCACCCTAGCCCTTTCATCTCCCTTTGTTCCATGTCTATGCTGAGACTGAGATTTTCCCACCTCTCTCAGTCTTACTGTGGCTCTGAAAGATGATTGCCTTCCGGTGAAGCCCTTTCCCCTTCTTCTGTACCCAAGCTCCATGTTCAATGAACATCAAAAAGCCTTATCATACCCTGATGGTTTAAATCTTTAAACAGAGAGTAACAGCCTGAGTACATCCAGACCCCTCACATCCTATAGTCTTGTCACTATGTGTTCCTGCAACAATTACCAGGAGAGGGAGGCTGCGGAGTGAATCAAGTAGCGTGTGTTGTCTCCCTGGACTCCATGCTGATGCTCTGATCAGGACTTCAGCAAAATTCTGTTTGAAATGAGAATAGACTAATTTTCATCAGACTCTTCTCAGAGGAATCCCATGTGGGCTAGCATGCCAAGGGTCATCATTAGAAAACTGCCTTCAAAAGAGCTGAGGTTTCTTGTGGCAAAGCTTTCTCCCTTTATGAAATTTATAAACATTTATGTAAAAATGTATACATTAATTGTTCAGCTTCCTTGTATGCCTGCAAAGTAATGCCCAAAAACAGACTTGAAGAAATACACTTGCAAAAATAGCCCAAGTAAGGACAAAAATGTTCTCATTTTGACTGAAAATTCAGAATGCTGTGATCAAAGGATGCTGTAACTCCCAGCTGTTCAAAGGGACTTATATTAAAAAAAAATCAGATGTGACCAAGAATAGAAAATAACTCATTAAGAGCTTAACTAGATGATGACAGGTGAAGCCATCAGTTGCTTAAACAGTGTAATGTTTTTCTAAGCAGTTTCTGTTACTTCCCCCCCCCCCGGAATCAATTTATACTTTCTAGAAATAATTATGAGATCAAGTAAAGTTTATCTGCTATGGAAAATAAACACATACACAAGCCACTGGGCTGTGGAGTAATTAAGACATCACTTTACTGCATTTGCATTTTTGTAAGCATAGAAAAAATATTGAATTTATTTTACACTTCCTATTTATCAATTTTCTTCCGAAGTAGTTCTAGTTCTTAAGAGGCAAAAGAAAGGTAATGGGAAGTCTATCAGTAAAAGAATGATCTCTGGAAGTTCAGACATAAAGAAAAGGTCTTTTCTCTGTCTTTTGAGACTTACAGGCAATGAATAGTAGGTGGATATGATTCTCTCCCCATTTTTATAGCTATTGTTTAGCTACTACAGCATTTGTAAAATACATTAAAAAATCTTTATAATTCTCTTAAGCAGCTTAAATCCCTTTTCACTTTCCCCAGGCAAAACCTGATTCACTTGCATGTTTTTGGGCTCTGACCTTCACAATGCTGATCTCCCAACAGTAGTAGCCAGTTTCTTATTCTTTAAGTGCTAGAGGAATCATGAAAAATTCAGACACTGGATTTCCCTGAGACCAATCTGGTGGCTTTGTCTTTGTGCTAACTGCTGCTTTCTATGCATCATTCAAAAGGTACATACTGTTGTCAGCCCCTGAACTGCTACTTGGTGTTAAACATGAATATTTGTAGCTTAGCAAGGGACTAAATTTAAAAAAATTAATATTTGACAACCTTTGAGAAGGCATTACTGGCATGAAACTATACGAATGAAAGACTGTATTTGTGAAAAATGAAAACTTTCTTCACTGGGGCAATTCTAAACATTATGAGATTTGTTTTGAAATAGCTCTGATTGCTGAACTTTCTTCTGGATACACAGATTATGATTGTACCAAAGAAAATACTGTACTGGGGTTGTTTTTTCCTGTATACTGCAGGGGAAAATTCGTTCTGTGCATGTGCCACTAATCCTATCTGACCAGAAAGCAGAGAAAGATGGTGTATGGCTTATTCCAGCTACACATCAGAGATACATCCAATGGTAAAATTGCCTTTTTCCACATTTCTTAATTAGAAATAGAGTCGGCTTCAACTAATAGAATCTCTTATTAGTAACAGAAAGAATTGCTAGCTCTCTAGTTCAAGTGGCATATCTGCATAACTTATAGCCTTAAGAGCTTATAGAGTCACTCACACTCCTGGCAGAATGCCTTTTACTCTCCCATATTAATGAGTTGTTCTAAATTTAGTCTACTGTGACAAACTAATATTAATACAGTATTTTATAGCCCAGAGCATTGTTAATGCATAAGAATGAAACACTAAATCAAAAGAAGGGGAAAGGAGGCAAGATTACTTAGTATGATTGTCAAGATATAAGATAATCCAACTATGTAGATATTAAGACTTAAATATAATACTCTGCTTATAGATTTATATTATGTGAAACATTTTCTATTATTTTAAATCCTTGCAGTATTAGTTTCCTATTTTCAAGGGTTTATAACTCGGCCATAAAAATTCGCTCTGGGCTGAAACTTGGCATACAAGGTCTTAACCTGGGAGCATTTTTTTTAAGTAAATTTTCAAACAAATCTGTATTTGCCTTTGGTAAAAGTGGGACAACAGTCAACATACCGCTACTGGCTTTAAAAACTTTTATTTTCTTGACAGGTCTCAGAATAAAATGGGGAGTAATAAGCAAAGTAGAGAACAGCCTGTGATAGGATTTAATAGCTCTTTTTCTATTATTTTACTCTTTTTTAAATTACGAAATATTAACAGAACAACATATTTGACAGATGGTCACTCTTTAATGTCAGAGCTTCTTCTATTGAAATCAAGGGGAGTTTTATCACTGTTTGAAGGGGAAGTAGGACTGGGTACTTTGCTTGGTAGCTATTTTATAGTGAAGAGTTTGGTATCTCAGTATTTACCTAAATATACATTTGTATGGCTGTTATTTAGATATCCTTTTGCAGAAGATAAAAGACTTTACTCAGGATTTTTATATGACTTAAATAGATGTGCATTATTAATACAAACATGTGTACATATGTACAAATACATTTCATCAGTGCAAACTAAAGCCACATTGGGACAGGGTTGATCCATATACGTGTGCAAATAAAGATGAAGAAAAGCATGAGACCCTAATTGATGGGAGGAGCTCTAAATTGTGCCAAGTATGTATGGTGCCTGCCAGAATGCTGCCAGTTGTGAGGCGTATCATGGATCTCCATTGTAAGCAGCAGGCACCAGACAGCAGCTAAATAGATGTGGAAGTGTAAGGCCAGCAATGAATTGTACAAAGTGCATGCCTACATGTGCCATTACTGTAAATCTACCATATATGAGGAGGAGTAATGAAGTTTTGGCTGACTAATGGCTTAATGGATTATTTTTGGTGGGTTTTTTTTGTTTTGGGGTTTTTTTTTTTGGGGTTTTTTTTTTTTTTTTTTTTTTTTTTTTTTTTTTTTTTTTTTTTTTTTTTTTTTTTTTTTTTACAAACAAAACAAACTTTGTAAGAAATTTTTGATGTATTGGATCTCTGGCCCAAATATTTGGGAGATAGAATTTAACCCCTGATTTGACCTCTTTGTTCTCAGTTTTGTGTGGATTAGGAAGTTTTATCCCTAGTGTTTATTGGAATAAACAGATTAGTTAAGGAGTCTTGGGTAGACTTGAAAGATCTGGGATGTGCAGTTCAGGTGCACAGCAGGTCTTGGAAGAAGACAGTTCTCTCATCCTCAGCTGGGTCATGCTGCAGAGCTGCCAGAATGGAAGTTGTCCCTGTGCAGGTAGAGAAACATTCCATTTGACGTTCTTCTCAAGTAAATGTTTAGAAAAATGAATTTACTTTATGCCTGCTGGTGTGAATTTAACTCCGGTTAGTTAGACTGCATCCAGTGCTGTTGTGAGGCGCTCCTTCGAAACATGCAGAGCACCTGAACGATTGGTTGCAGGATAGGAGCTTCCTCTGTGAACTCTAATTAGTGTTTCTGTGAGTAGTGGCATAACCTGCAATTGGTGTCACTCAGGAAGAAGAAAATATCTCTAACTACTGTTTCTGTGGACAGGGAGATTATGGAATCAGCAGATGTCTAACTGGCACAGAAGCCTGGCATAAACTAGGCTTTTAACTTTTGTGCTAGTCAGATAGGAAGCAGAGGAAAGTGTGCAGAAAAGAGGAGAGGAATGAGGAGCCCTTGCTCTCTGACTCTTTCTACAGTTGTCCATGCTCTAGGAGGAGGGTTGGTGTCAGAGGTGGGTGCATGGATCTGCCCAGGGCCCCACTGTCAAACTAATGACAATGAGTTTCATGGGCGGTGGCAAATCCACATCTGACTGGGCAGGGGGAATGGCAGAAGTGCAGGTCGCAGAGAGAGCAGTGGTTAGGGGGCTGTTGCTCACTTGAGGCAGATTTTAAGGAGTTACGTCACAAACTGGGCAGAATCATTTTCGGCACAGTGGTTGTTTCAGTACTGATTCACTCTCCATAAGACCATTGCATGTCCACAGAGAATCACAGGCTAGAATTCATCTAAAACTATGATGTAATCTGGAATTATATTGCAAGAACTGGCACTAGGGATTAGTTGCCTTGGATATTGTGCTGCTCAAGTTATACCCAGCCGCTAAGGCGGCTAAGATGCAGCCGGGGCTGGCTGCATCCCATCCCATAGCACTGAGAGTCCTTCTGGAAGAGCAAAGCCCTGTTTATTCAGATTTGCTTCATTGTGCACGATGCTAGTACTTTCTTTCCATTTTTCTTTACAGAAATTATGGAATTCATTAATCTTCATATACCATAATTAAGTCTCCTTAAGCCTACAGCCCAGTTTATGGATTCCTTTTAGTGGGTGTTTGGGGAGCAAAGGCTCAGCATTTTCCTTGCTCTCCCTGCCAGTACTAGGCCTTTACCAAGCAGAGCTAATGATCCAGCTTTGTCCCTGGATTCCTGGTCATGTACATGTTCACTGTCATTCTGGGGATTGAGAGTTACTGAAAAATGTCTTGTTGCATAGAAGACAGGATGAAAGTCAAAACTGGCAATGATTGCTACACTTGTTTTGTACTCTTACAAAGACATAAAATAGATCATTGAAATTTTCTGTATTTTTCTTTTATCTCTTGCTAGCTTTAATTCCAGTCATGCAGCTGTGTTCCTGCATGCTTCCATGAAAAATCCTGTCAATGGAGTCTTGTCAAGAGTTGAAGGACTGAGTGGCCCATGCAGGTTCTGAAGAAGCAAACACTGTCAGTGAAGTATTTCTGTAACAGCTCTTTGCAGGGTATAAAGCTCTGCTTTTGACACACGTAGAAGGTAATTTTATGTGGTAATTACTTATGTTCTGCACAAAATAATCTGAACCAAAACTTAAATTTTCCATTTTCTTCAGTGTTATCTTCTCCCTTTTTCTCCCAGTTTGTCATAGGTTTTGTTTTTCCCCATCATATTTGGGTTTTTTTAGATGTAGTTATGAAGGTGAAACCTAAGGAGTCACAGCAGCAGTTTAAAAAATATGCCCTAGCACCATGCATCTCTGTTGCATAGTCTTGCATTTGAGAAACTTTGAAGACGACTATTTTTTAAGAGGTAAGAGCTAAGCATCTTCCAAAAGTGAGGTCTGTCAAAGTGGTATGAGGATAGTCACCCAGAACTGGATGCTTTCAGATTTGAGAGCTTTTCTCAAGTCTTGCCATTCTTTGGCATTGTTTTCCTTTCCAGTGGAAAATCTTCAGGCCTGTGGAAGAGCAACTGCTTCAGGTAGTGTAGAAGAAGAAAAAAATTCCAGCAGCTGTCAAGATCTGGCTATTTCCCACGCATAGAATGCTGATAGCCCCTGTCCTATGAATGAATGTGTTACTAAGATGGATTGAAGGCTGAAGATTCAAACTAAGGTATTTGACTGCCTACTCACTGTAGTAGGCAGAATAGCTGTTTGGTAGCAGTAACTGTAAAAGTATTTTTTAACACTGTATGTTTTATTTCATATACTTTTTAAATCAAACACAAGTGTTCTGTTTTTCAAGAAAATACTGGGGACCAGAGCCTTAAAGAAATGTTTCCTTGTGACCCCATTACACACAGTCTTTTCGGACTGTGGTGATAAGTAGTGAGTTATACTTTTATTGCTGAAAAGCCTTGTTTAGCATATGCAATATGCAAAAGGAGGAAAGCTAAGCATTAGAGCGTATTACCAGTGTGCACTTACAAGAAAATTATCCCATGAAAAACAAGCCACTCTACTTAAATGCTACTCATAAACTATAAGGCAACTAATTCTGCCCTAATGGGTGAAATTGCTACTTGATGGAGAAATAAAACCAATACTATTAAAATATTGAGCCAGTATAAACATTAACAGGTTGGAATCCATTAAATGCATGCTATTGTGGGAGCTGGAGAGGCTTAGTTTGTGTTGGTTGTTTTAATTATACCTGTGGTTTATGATCATTTCCACATTGTTTTTTTTTTTCCCTGAGTCTGTTTGTCAGAGCAGTTCTTCTCATCGATAAGTAAGAAACAGAAGCTTAAGTTTTGTGTAAGTAAATGAAGCGTGGGAGATACCCTTTTAATGGGAAAAAGAGAGAGAGTAATGTGAATCAAGCACAGTGGTAGACAGTTTTTGCTGCTCTTTTTTCCCTTTACACACTTTCAAGTATCTTCAGAGTGCTATTGAGTGCTGTTACCTTCCAGGTTAGATTGACATACAGGTAGCCTGTTTGGAATTGACTCCTGAATGATGGTGGAGAGTCTCAAGAATGGTGAAACATATCATTTGAAAACTGAGCAGACAAAATGTACACGTCTGATAGAGGTTTACAATATGGAAGCATACTTGAAATGTAGGATACATCGTAGTGACTAGATGCACTGAATTCAGACAGTTAGGAAATAGCAGGGCAAAAAAACCCATCACCAGCAAAAATACAACAATGTAAGAATTACTACTAATGATCCAGACAACTGATTTGACTCCTTTGTTTCAATCGGTATGCACTTCGGTTATTTAGGTAAGTTTTCTGTTCAGACCATACAGCTGTTCCAGTCGGTGCACGTTCATTTGAAAGCCATCTCCTCACTAGAGGGCAGCATTTGATAAAATGTTCAAAAGCGGACTTTTTCCACAGAAGTGAGGAAAATGCATGCAGATCAATTAATAACACTTTTAACAGCGTTCTCTGACATAAGTTTCCAGTTCTGTTTGTTGGGCTCGAACCTAGAACATTGTTTGGCTTGATGAGACTTTTTGAAAGAATTTTAAGCATTTATTCCACTAATAAGTATGACTTGTTTTTTAGATGACTGTATTTCAGGTTTCTAGAAATCACACCCTGCAGCCTCTGTCTTCTATCCTTACCCTTTTAAATGTACATAAATTAATATTTTAAATTCTTATATTTTTGTAAAAGAATAAAACATGAATAGGTTCGCTTGTCTATTAGCCCTTCTCTTTTTCTTTTTTTTTTTTCTTTTTTCTATTGCTACTGCTTTTCAAGCAGTCCTGTCAGCACTATCACTTTATGCAGCAAAAATCTCAGTTGCTGCAGAATCTCAGTAGGCCTGTATGGCTGGGCACCTGTGGAGTCCCATCAAAACCTTCTCTTATGCTCGTGTCGGTTGCTTGATGGTAGCCAGTTTTCAAGGCTTTTCCAGGGTTTCCAGCCATCTTGAACAGGCTAACAGCTCCACACGGCCTCCTCAGGGCCAGGGAGACAGCCTACCTGCACTGACGGACCAGACAGGAACCCTTAAAGAGGTGTGATTTGGCATTTAGAGTTAGATAGGCAGGTATTTTCTGATTCGTCACCACAAGCTGAGAAACGCCATTTTGCTTCTCTGAACTAGGTGCATCAAATGAAAAGTGACTCCTGCCACCAAGCATTAAGGATCTATCTGAGGAGACTACGTCACCCTTGGCTTTCTCTCTAGTAGGGGAGGGAGGAGAGATTGTTAAAAAGGGCAGTTTAGCTGACCTAAGACTTGAAATGCCTTCTGGAGCTGCACGTCCTCTAGAGAAAGCATGAGTGATGAGACATCTAATTTGCATGTGTCTAAAATTAAGTGGCATAACCTGGACTCCACAGCTACATATATCACTTTTAACAGTGATTCTAGTGCGTTTCCCTCATGAACAAGAAGCAGATATGACCAGGGTTTATACTGGAACCATTACACGTGCTGGGAAATGCTCTGGTGGTTTAACACACTTCACTTTCTTACCAGGTTAAGCAGCGTTGACTTAGGTGAACTCTTTGTAAATGACATCTTTGCTGGGATTGCCAGCTGCGTGGGCAAGGTGAAAGATGGAGGATGCTGAGGATACGTGTGTTCAGCCTGCAGCAAACATGCCAAGGACACATCCCGCTCAGGAGCTGAGCTGCGGTTAATCACCTTGCACCTCTCATAGTTCAGACGCTGGCTGCCAAGTGGGTGAAATTCTTATTTCCTATTTTAAGCTGTTAGTCACCGGTACTGACTGCAGCTTTATGGTTAAGGGTGTTCCTGTGTAGTTAGCAAAACAGAAGGATTAATTTGGATGACAGGAGGTGTATAAATGGAACAGCGTTATTGTTATCTTTAGAATTGCATCTTTCACATGCCAGGTAAATCCAGGAGGCAGTTAAACATTTTCTCCCTATGACATTATCGCAAATGTCATTTGGTGCTTCGAGACTATTTAAGCAATATAAATCCAGCCAAGCTGGAGAGTGATGTTTTTAGCATCATATGTATATGATTTTTTTGCTGGAATAGATTGTCACAAGCTAGACTTTATTCAGGCCTCAAAGACAAATCAATCACTACGTCTTTATTCCCTCCCCAGCTTTTTCTTTCTTTCTTTCTTTTTTTTTTTTTTAATTGTTGTTAAATACCTCTCAATGTGTGCCTATTTGTCTTGCAGCTTTGCAGGTGTAGGGGCTGACAGCTAGTTTGGAGATGTTTGGTGACCTCTCCTGATTTTTCTGCATTGCCTTTTTTGTCCTAATTGCACGCTTCTATCTAGTGAAGTAATGTCTCTGCCCAAGACATCCTGCTATAAAGGAAAAGAAAGGAACCATGTATAACAACCCTGGTAACTATAACTTCCTGGGATCATCCAACAAAATCTGAAGTCCCTTTTTATATATTCTGACTAGTTAAGCTCGTGCTGGCTGGCAAGTGTAACTCTTCGGTGCCATTGAAGAGCATGGTCAACTCAATGCTTATATGGTCTTCGTCCAACAGCAGAAAGAAAACAAAGCATTTGCTTTACATTTTAATCTTGGTAAGAGCATGTAAGAATGACTGCATCATGGTGCTAGGAGAGATTAGTTTCTACATGGACAGCAAAGGCCCAAACACATGTCTCTGTGCCTTCGTTTCATCAAACGGTCCATCTAGCTCATTCTGAAGCCTGACACTGAACCTCCACAAAGATCAGTGCTTACTGACAAGGTATGGGGCTGAGCTGTTCTTAACAGCATAGGAAGACTGCAGGTTTATGCCACCTTATCTTCAATGCATCCTGAAGAGCACTATGTCCTCTCTGTGAATGCCTCTGAAATGACCTGTACTAAAACACAACCAGCTCACAGTACTGATGATAGCACAGTCGGTTGTTGTGACTGAAATAGCAGAGTGGCCAAAGGAAAGCCTTTCCAGGGAAAAGAGCTAGAGCCAGATCTCTTGGCACCAAAGATGATGCGGACTAAATAGTAATACTTAGTGATACTTCTTGGGCAGAGATTTATTGAACAATAAATCTGACTAAGGAATGAAAAAGCTTCATTTCATTCCCAATAAAATCATCCTGTTTGCAGACCTTTGGTGTCCTAGAAGGGTATAAATGTAGATTCTCCTTTCTAGAGCCAACACAAAAGAGATTCTTCAGGACTAATAATCTTGGTGCCTGTTCAAGAAAATTCAGCTAGTCCTTTAAGCTACCTCCAGTGAAAGCTGCTTGCTACCAAGTAACTCAGCCCAAGAGCTTCCCATCCTACTGTAAATTACACACAGTGATGTGCCTTGCTGCAGCGTGGTCAGCCAGGCAATTATATCTCATCAACAAAGTAAAGAGAATAGAGTCCTGGTCCCTTTCCCAAGGTGAGATACCTGAAAGAAGATTAGTACAAGCATCCTGTTCCTGCTGTATCTACCATGAAACCTTTACACCAGCATTGAGTACTAGTGATCCCTGTAATTGGTTGCCTCTGTACCCTAGAAGGCAGGAAGGTATACGGGTTTCACCGTTGTGTTGCGTCCCTTATGCCCCCCTTTCTTTCTACTGGACTATAGGGTAAATGAGAGGCTTGCTAAGAGTGCAGATCCCCTTGCCTCCCAACCAGGTAAAAAGGGAGGAGACCCCAGTTCTCATGTTCCCACCTGCTTGGATGGGGAGCCAGCCCACCTCCTTGCTCCCCAGTCACACAGGGCACTGCTGAGATTGCTGGCAAGGACTGACAGCTTCTGGACTTAATATCCATGGCATGACTCATGGCAAACTGCTCACAGGACTGTGAGCCCAGGCTCTGGCAGGGATTATGGTTGTAGTTATAAGCAGTGAACATGTTCCAGTTTGTTGTTGCTAGGGCGGAAGCTGCAAATAATCTTAAAATGGAGATTGTTATAGTCACATGCCTTCAGTACAGAGGTCTTTCTGTACTGGCCCATATTGTCCATGCCTTAATTACATCCATGCTGTTCAGCTTTGAAACAAACAAACATAGCAAAACAAACAAACAAAACCCCAACAACAACAACTAAAAACAAAACAAATCCCACTATTCAAGAGCAAAGGAGGGCCAAACAACATCAAGTTCGGCGCTTTCTGGTTTGGGTAGTTTTTGTGTTTTTTTTCCTTTGGAAGAAGATATTAAATTTAGTCTTTTACTTAGATTGCAAATTCAGCTGTACCAAGAATATACAACAGTCGTTTCTCCCCTTTTTATTACTTGTCACTCTGTTTTGTGCCATCATGTTCCTCTTGTTGCTGACAGGATGACAATAGGCTTAATAAACCCTCAAACACATGAAAAAGCTCATTTGAATAGGTATTATTATTCTGTAATTTCACAGCTTTTTACAGGGCATCACCGACCCCTGGGAAGAGACGTAGGCAGAGGTAATGTTGACAGACTTTGGCCTGTTATTGGGAAATTCTTGGTGAGTAAATCTGTGATTATGCTGGTAGGACAAGGCCTGAACACCTCTTCTTCTCAGGCAGCCTTTTCACTACTGAAGCGGATTAACAAAAGAGGCAGATGCCAGTGACAAAGTGCCAATATTTGTTAACAGATGTGATCCTTGTAATGTAGCATGTGTTCTTAATTTGGCACCGCTTGACACCAGGAGGATCTCTGTAAATAAGGTGTCATTAGCTACATCCAATAGGCTTTCCTCCTAAACTGGTCTTTGATTAGTATCCATCCTCTGGTTGAAACTGGCATTCTACCTTTTAAATGGGCACTATGCCACTCTGACAGACGGGCATCACAGTAGACTAGCCAGGGAAACATTAAACTCGTCCAAGTTGAGTATTAGAGGCCAAAGAGTCTTTCCAAATACAAGATGGGTGTATTTGTCTTATTGTAATTGGTGAAGTGTATTCACTGTTGCTACCTGAGCTCCCGCTTGATTAAACTTTCACAGTCTCTGACTTCGCTTTGGTGACTTCCAGATTTTGGTTCTAGAAGAATGNAAAAAAAAAAAAGAGTCTGGGAAAGAATTTGCTTTTTGAACAAAACTTCCATGTTTAGTGAAGAAAATATCAAGTGAGCCAGCCGTGTTTCTTGTTAAGTGGGTTGATGCCAGGCTTCTATTTATGTTGACTTCCAATTAAGTATTTAGGTGAAAATGTTTCACACAGTATTTCCTTTCTCCAGTTTAAAAATTAAAACATGTTGAATAGGATATTTTTCTGTCTCCAAATCTCTGGAGTACAAGCGATTTCTGTTACATCAGTAAGAAGTCAACTGAGTTACTTGAGGAATTACTTGCTCTGATGTTTTTAAGAAAGGAAAACATAGATGCTTAAGTAATGTATATTTAAAGATTTTAAAATCTAAAAAGGAAGTTATTATAAGAATGTAGGGGTTTTATCTGTGAAAACATACTATCACAATTGCTGCTCATATAATTCCACTTAACCACTCGCCTTTACTTGCAGATAAAATTGGTTTATTTTTGTAGTTAGGAAAAGATATGAACTTTGTTCTAAAGGTGAGAAGAGTTTTGAAATATTTTTGCAGCCATTTTAAAGCTTTGTATTTGGTATAAATTGCAGCAGGTATGGTTTGGACCTTGAATGTCTTTCTACAACCAAACAGATTTTCTTGTGATTTTTAGCAATGCATTATATAAAGAAACCTCCTGTAAATGAGAGAGAGAAGACCCTACTCTCTAACACAACCATTGCAATTCTGGTGGTTCTGTAAGGCTACAATGTGTTTTTAGTGCAGTTTTGCAATATCCGCATATCACCAGAGACTGATCGGTCAAATCTGTTTAAGTTAAAAATGCTGAAAAATATCTCTGCCTTGGTGGAAAACACAGGCGCTTGTACTTCCCCTCTAAGAGATGAGGGGTGCAGCAGGAGCAGTGGTCAGTGAACCCATGAAGGGCTACCTTTGCAAGGTATCAGAGGTCTTGAGGATAACATACATACAGAGTGCTCTTGTCACCCAAACTCTGCAGTATGGGCACGTTTTCCTACCACTGGAGAATTCATGAGCTTCTGTAGCCTTTGATACAGATGCATACGGTAACTTGTTGCCAATTTTGTGCAATTAAGGCATACAAAATGGTTTCCCTGTTAGGAACATTGCATGTGCTACGACACTAATTAGGGGTTTCTCTCCTTTACATGCATGCCTGTCTGCCATTAATATTAATGGCAATTTTGCCCAAGCACAAGGGAAGGCAAGACCGGTGTAACTGTGACTTAAACTTTTGTCTCAAAAATTCCCTGTGTAGTAGATCTTCGAACCTGCTGGCTTGCAATTTACTAAACCTACCTGATGAAAGTGGTAGTATGTAGATAATACAGTTATCTTTTTAAGAGGGTATTTTTATTAACTCTTCTATGGCTTTTTCCCTCCAGTTCTCTTTGGTTTGTCCCTGTAGTCACATTACAAGCTTTTCCAGCTATTAAAGAGCGCCTCATTTTATGCATATTTAATCAGGGTTTCTTCCCTATAATAAAGCTTCTATTATAAATAAAAAAACCCACCTTACTCCATCTTTTGGCAAATAGGTACATCATGGTATCTCCTAATACATAAAATGAAAGAAACACATCTGTTAGTATTTTCAGAGGAGAGATACAGGCTATGGGGTTTTAAAACTGCAGAAATTTTGGATTTAGTGCAGATTAAGACGAAACCACTGCAGGCATGCAGTGCTCTGCGAAGGCACCCTAGCAAGCCAACTCCAAAGAAAGAAAATGAAGGAGGTGAGAGAGTTTTGGGCCTCCAGTTCACAGCCACGTGCTTCAGGGGTGAGCAGAGTGAAGCAGCAAGGCAGAGGGTGGTACAAAGCCATTCTTAGGAAGAGGCAGTTTCTACAGAAAATGAGAAGGCATTCAGACACTGGTCACTTCTGTTCAAAAGTCACTTGAAATGCTCATTAATAGCTGATTAATAGGATAAGCAATGTAGGCTGGGACAAGATCAGTCTCTGTCTCCTAGCTAAGACCACCAACAAGGAAGTGGCATGTATATCAAGGACAGCATATGAGGATGATTTACAGCTTCTGCTTTCATCTCATGAACCTACAATAACAGGAGATACTTTTTTGAACAATCTGTGCTTCTAGTTGCACATGCATTCCAAGAGCTAGAGCTGATTGTACAGATTTACTTTTTGGTGTCAATACACTGAACTCTTTGTCTGAACTTAGCTGTGGGGTACCTGAGGAAACTTTTCAGTGCTCTAAACTGGCGAGGCTATCAGTGAGTTGCTCCAGCTTCACAAGTCCTTTTCCTCTACAACTGATCTGGAGGAGATGAGACAACAACCATATAAACTAAAAAGCAAGGCTGAAGTGAAATGAAAATCCACAGGGCTATGGATGTCAATAGAAGACCAAAGATGCAAGTGCTGTCATATCTTTGTTCAGGGAAAAGAGTCTGTTCCTTTCATGCAACTTCATCTACGTGAATTATTTTCCTGACTGAGTAAATCATAAGCTGAAGTATCTAAAGGGTTACACTTTCTTTGGTTATATCAACAAAAATATTTCAAATTCTGAACAGTAAATTCCCCCGAATTTCTGGTATAAAAAATGAGCACAACTCTGCCAGCTGCTGGCTCCACCTGGAAGACAAGATCTACTGAAACAAAATAACAGTAGAAATAATTGCCCTTGCTCCTCAGAGGAAGGGTTTAAAATTATTAACATCAAGATATTCTCTGAAATTTCTCAGTGCTTCATTAATTCTTGAGGCTGTGAAGGCTGAAAAAGGAAAGAGCATCTGCATTAAATGAGAGTTTGTATAAATTACCCTCTAAAATGCACCTAAAAACGTAGTTGGAGGCATAGATCCCAAGGCCAATTTGCTTTCCTCTTAATTTCACTTCAATTATCTTGTCTCAGAATTGTACAAAATTTAATTGGACCAGTAAATGTCTCTTATCAATATATTTAGAGAGGAAAAATACCAAGAAAATTTAGCAGAGAGAGACAAAGAAGAAATGTGATGGGGCTTTGAGTAACCTGTTATAGTGGGAAGTGTCCCTGCCCATGGCAGGGGAGTTGGAACTTGATATTTAAGGTCCCTTCCAACTCTAACCATTCTATGATTCTATGTTCTGTGGAACCCAAAAATGCAGAAGACAGGCTAGTAGTGGTGTCCCAGAAATGTCATTAGAAATGGGCACAGATGTGAGACTGAGGGAGGAGGTTTATAATGAGATTAAATGGCTTGAGCAACTTCTCATCACAAATCTCATGACCACAAATCTTAGCTGTGGATTGATGTATTACAGTTACTTTGTTCTTGTAAAGGATGCATGTAAGTGAGTCAATTGTGGTCTTACATGTTTGGCAAAAAGACTGTGGTCAACTTGTGTCTCAGTGTCAAGGAAGATGCCAAAGCATTTACATTTGCTCATTTGCCCCAAAGAAATGGTAGTTTTCAAATGTGTATGTGCCTTTCCTATAGTGATATTTCTCATAAAGCTCTTATTGAACTGTGTATCATAACCTTTGGCAGAGTGAAGTTTTACAAGATGACTAAAGCTGCAAGAAGGTTGACCATCTTGCCTCAGCCATCCCCAGGGAGGGTTTCGCAAACAGGAGTCTGTTTCCTAATACCACTGGTAGCAGTGCCAAGAAGGCAGGGTAGATTTTTGTCCCATTCCAATCCATGATGAAAGTCTATTGTGGGCTTCAGGCATTCATTTGAGAAAATAAAAGGTTGCTTCTGCATGCCTTTGCTCCTTGCACTTACAGTGGCATGAAGTGGGCTACAAAACTCTGTGAAAAGCTTTTTCCTTATCTTTACTGCGCTGACTTAAAGAAAATTTGGGGCAGCACAGAACCAGGGATGCTGTGCGTCTTCCCTCCACAAAAGTTGGCCCTTGTTCACTAATTTTTTCCCCTGCTGCTCTGAGTGTGTCTACACAGTTGATGCAGGGATGATGGCAGTGCAGTGGATGGTTACCGTGCCTAACAACTGCCAATGAAGATAAGGTGCCGCTGCATTTCAGTGTGAATTGGAAAAGCCCACAGGGATCCTGGATTGGTCTTGGTTTGCTCATTGAGTCTTGTGCTACAATTATAGTGTGGAGTTTTTTCAGCTGGCAATAGCCTTGGTCTTGTTTTGGGGGTGTTTTTGCTAAAAATTGCTCTTTCCAGAGAAGGAGCAGAGCAGTTACCAGGAAGAGAAGACCCAGGGTTGGGCAAATAAGAACACAAGTCACTTACTCCTGGTGTAAGTTTCTGAACAAATGCTATGGAGAAGGTAAATTGAGCTCAACAAAACATTAGATTAAACTCTTTAGTAATTAAAAACAACAACAGCTGCAGTCTAAAGAAAAATGCTGGAGATCTGTAAAGCTTTGCCATTAAAATGTATAGACACTGACCCTCTTTAAATTCATAGAGAATGCTCTTTACTTAGCTATAAAGGTTTAATGTAACTTAGCAGATCTGAGTTACTTCAGGAGAGCTTTAATGCTTGGCAGGTCTCTACATTTTATTTATGATATCAAAGCTGCAACTCAGATTTTTACTCAGTGGAAGACATAAAAGAGATTCAGAAGTCATCCAAATCATCTTGTAATTAATGTTACCATGCACGCCCAAGACATTAAAATGTTAACAGTGTTAGAATCGTGTGCTTTGGAATACAGAGTGAGGGCTTTATTAGAGAGAAATACACTGCAGATGTCATCCACCCTAATTGAGGACATTGGGTTGCCTGCTGCTTGTTCTTATCAGTGGTTCAGATTTTTTTTTTAATTTATTCATTTTCCTTACTGCTAGAATCTGCTCTCATTATTAGTCTATCTTGTCACTCATTTGCATTTCAAGTGCTGGGACTGTGGGGTACCAGCTAGCTGCCTTAGAAGAACACTTCAAGGGGTTACTCTATCAAATAGCAGCACAGTATCACAGTGAATTTGACATCTGGGTTATCTTATTCCCAGATGCTCCATGGTGTCATTAGCAGGATTAATCTTAGCTTTAATTTCATAATGATTCTTATTCTAATATATGTGAATGAACACAAAGTCTCTTGACTCATTATCACCAATTTACCCAAGATATGTAATCAGGCTCTTACATTCACCAACATTTATTTTTGCTAATACATCTAAAATTGTAGATTAAGCAAATACAGTTAGTTCCAGCTGAGTGAATGCCTAGTGAGGTAGCAATGTGGTATTTATGTTTTAATTAAAGTGTATTAATGATAGTGTCTTTTAAATACATACTGACCAAAATCTTCCTGCTGAAAACAATACATTTATCATTCAAGTGATATCAGCTTGTAAATTTAATCACAGCATCTTTCTCTGACTGTTTATTATTTTTGACCATTTAGAAATGACTCAAAAACCTCATTTCATAGTATAATTTTAACCTTTAAAGATCAGGGCAGAAAATTTTATTCTTAAGAAAAATCCCTTGACTTCCTAAAGCAAACAGAATTTAATTTTTTAAAGTCTAATTAAAAATTAAACCCAAATACATTTTATACCAAAACTCTTGATTTTAATTCCTGTTCTAGGATGAACTGAAATACAGAATGCAGTTTATTTTTACAGCTAAGCAGACACACATGATTCACCTCCACATCACACAGAGTTTCAAACTCTATTGCATTTTTAAATTGCAAGGAGAAAATTCCTATGCACTTTTTTACAGTGTTGGGCTAAGTTTTTCATTTACCAGCTGTTGTAGCGCAGCAGTAAGTAGTGGTTCATTATTGATGGATAAAATGTTCAAACATTTAAAGAAATGAAAGTCAGCTTTGCATTTTTAATTAATTAATTAAAAGTACTGCAAATGCCAGCTTGTTAATTGCTTTGCACCTGCAAGCCAACACAGGTTTTATGCACTCTTTCTTTGAATATTAATTTTTTTTGCATGTCTTCATAATGCTTGGAAAGTCTCCCCTGCAAACATATTAGTAAAGAGTAAATATTGAATCTAAGACAAAACTCACGGCTTCATCTTTCACTGTACACAGAATAGGATTTAAAGGAGGATTTAGATTTCCAAGGCTTCTAATTAAGTAGTGATAATCAGGCTTTCTGCTGAGGGTCACTTCCTGGGAGTAATTTGAGTTATTAAAATGCATGTTTTTATTTGTTCTGCTTTGCGAGCTAAAACTGATCCCTTTTAATATAGCAGCAAATATGCAAATTGGTGTTTCATTATATTATGCAATTTATGGCAATCTTCTCTAATTTACTGAAAGGGTAAGAGCCTGACCTTGTCATTCAACTTTTTTTTTTTTTTTCCTGGTAAGCTAAACTAATTATGTGGATCTTTTTATGAAACTCTGAAAGTATGCAGCATGGTAAAAAATGTGACAAATTTACCTTGATTATTCATCAAGATGGCCTTCGATTTTGCTTGAATCCTCCTGCAGGGTGATGGATAATTTAAACTTCTATATGGGAGCCAATTTGTTTCAAGGTTTGAAAATGGCTTCCTTTTTTTCACAGAAAGCCTGGAAAGAGCATCTGAAATCATTGAAATAATAAATGTCAGGATTTGAGCTAAGGACTAAAAAAAAGTTCATTAAAAATACTTGTATGCTGTGTTATGAATTGGTATCATGATTTTT
The DNA here is from genome assembly GCA_013400375.1 of Thinocorus orbignyianus. Classification (NCBI taxonomy): domain Eukaryota; kingdom Metazoa; phylum Chordata; class Aves; order Ciconiiformes; family Thinocoridae; genus Thinocorus; species Thinocorus orbignyianus. Next base: position 266,844 of record VXBW01002380.1, on the reverse strand, counting down.
CTTTGTGCTATCCTTCAATACAAGTTTTCAGCCAGGCTTTTATTAGTGATATGATGTTCTGCTTTTTCACTTTTCTTTTAATAACTTTTCTTTTAAGATTTAAAAAACTTACCAATTTTTAAGCTGCTTTTAGTCTCCACCAGCAAGTGTAAAGGAAGGCTCTCTTCTGTCAAAGCCAGGAAAGCATGGGTTGGTCTTCAGAGGCCCTCACGGAGGTTCTACAATTGCTGTTTTTCAGTAAATACACCTTCCTTGCCACCCTGTAGGCTGATCAGCCCTCTCAGTCCCAACAGTTTTTTTGACTCTCTCTCCCACTCTGTAACAACTCAGTCATGGCATCATTTTGCCATGTTTTATCCTTTGGTTGATGAGACTGATTTGAGTGACGTGACTGGACCAGGAGGGGTGCAGGAACATTGTAAATATTAAAATCCTGTAAGTATTCAAGTTGGAGTAGCTTTCTGAGAACAGCTGGTCAATAATCCTGAACTGGTGCAAGAATGAGAATACATGACTTGTTCCCAATACATGTTTATCCTATTTGTTCTTAAAAAATCTCCAGTGAAGATTTCACATCTCTAAAGCAATCTCTTTATTATCTAAACTTATTTGGACTTTTTTTTTTTTTTTTAGTATTATTAATTTTTTTTCTTTCCTACATTGCAAATCTGGCTGATTCCTTCCTTCAGATTTTGCAAAGACCAACTGACAGACTTCCTCACATTTGAAGAAAATACCTAGAGCACAGAATTATAAAGCTGTCCTCCACCAGGGTTTAATCCATGAGGTTGAACACAATTTCCCCTTGACCATGATGACTACTATACCATTGCAGTCATTGCTTTCACTAACATAATCTGTTCTGCTCATGTTTAAACACAGCATGTATTTGTAATGCTGATGAGTCCTTAATAATGTGTATCAGCTAGAAAACCAGGCTGTAATACTATTTATAGTATTATAGGTTGTAATAGTGTGTTTGAACACTAATCTCTTGGCTATGGCTGGGACTGTAAGCTAAAGCAGCAATGTTTGTTGCCATTGGTACTTAAAGTTTACTCTTTCTTTGGAGCAATAACCTTGCTCTTGTAGGTAAAATGTTCTAGGTTATGCCATGCGATCTGCATGGTGGTCAGTGAAATTAGTCATCAGGCTAAAAACAGATTCATCCTTTACTTTGCAGTGAGAAGCATCAGTGTATCCGCAGCATAATTAATTATGGCTTTGGCTTCTCTGGGTCTTGTGAGTGTAGGTCTCTTAATTTATGGGTACTCTAGATCAGGCATGTGTGTTTGCATTGGAGGGCAAAACAGAAATTATGACAGCGATCTTTGTTTTTTTCCAGATAAAATCAAAGGAACTATGAAGCAATATTTTCATGGTGGTGTGTTTTGTTTTGTTTTTTT